>JAWLRI010000180.1:4941674-5020964 GCA_034781795.1 Crypturellus tataupa
AGGAAAGGAAAGGAAAGGAAAGGAAAGGAAAGGAAAGGAAAGGAAAGGAAAGGAAAGGAAAGGAAAGGAAAGGAAATATCTCTTTATACCATACAGCCCACCAAAAAAGAGAATCCTTCTGCATACATTAACATCATCGTATTTCAAGGTTATATGAAAATGAGAAGCTAGATGGCAATCAGCAGGAGCAGGTGCTGAGCACCAGACCCTTTTGGTGGGAATAACATACCTTTAAAATATAAATAGACAGTCTCAAGCATTGCTTTAATCATTAATAATTTTTCATTTGAAGTAGTCACTCCATCATCTCAACAAATGAATTCCCTCCCTCCCTCCATCGCCTCCATTTCTCATGTTCTTATTCCCAGGACAGGAGGAATGCTTCTACCTCGGTTTCTGATTAAAGCTGACATAAATATTCCTTGGTGGGGACAAGTTTGCCAGCAGGAGATAGGATCCATGGGATCTGTGGGGCAAGTTTCTGCACACAGGGAAAGCAACTGTCTGGAGTTATACTTCCCTGATTCCATACCTGTATCTTCTCTAATGATGTCAGAGGTGGCTGTGAACAAAGCTTGGGATAAAGAACAGATATTTCACACCCTTCCTCTCCTGCAACAACTCATTGCCCAGCGAGTTCCATAGACTCCTGAGATGAGACCTGGATTCATCTCATCTAACCTTCATTTCAGCTATCTAGAAGTTAAATGACTAATTTAAGCTACAGTCTAGACTTCCTCGACTACCCTGGGAAACAGACAGGGACCTCTTGAGACTGATTCATCTACCCCAAGATGCTGCCCCAGGCAGAAGAGATGAATTGTCCTTCTCAGGCACCCACCTCCTCTCTTGATTACACATGAAACCTGAGCTACCCGCTTAGACGAGCGCTCAGCCTTGGGAAGCTGTTTTGAGCTGTGCCCTGACCAAAGGAGCTTGGCCACATGAGTAAGCTAGAACTAAATCTTTCTTGTCAAAACCTGGTTAATAGTTTCAGACAACAGCCTTAAATAACACACACAAAAAAAGAAAAAAATCATATACAATATTCAGAATACATTTGCTATACAGATTTAAGCAGAGGCTCAAATTTCATGCTTATTTAGTTTCAGCTTTATCCAGGACTAGCTCTGTGATTAAAACTAAGCATGTGCTTCATTGCTTTGGTGAACCAGGATGGACAAGAATGTTTCGTACTGTCTTCAAAGCTATATGGAGCTACACAGATATCTGAGACCAGTGAGAGGACTTTGCCCCAGTGCAAAGGACATGTGCCAAATGCTATGGGCTGTTTAAAATGTTCTTGTTAGGAGCTTAAGTGCAACTGTTTTAAAATATAAACAGATTAGATTTCACAGTACTTCCCGTGCAAAAAGTATTTATGTGCACAGGAATTATGATTGACATAGTTTCTTCCAAAACAAATCTGAAAAGGGTTTTTTTTAGCTAATTATTTGAACAGGCAATTGTCATATCTGCAAGCAGTGGGGATAGTTACTTATGGAAGCTGAGGCCCTGGCTGGAATTTTGTCCTAACTGCAACGATTCACCATCAGGACTGAAGAAACAGCAGGCTGGGGATAGCTGCAGTTTCCTCCTTTCAGCCTTCAAGGAGCTGCATTTTCTCCCACAAATGCTTTCTATGCCCTTCTGTCCAAATTAACCTGAGTGGGGAATATGGCACGAATGCACAAATGCCTACATCAATGAAAGGCACTGCAAAGCTGATGAATATTTTTTCCTTAAATATTTCCTGGTCAAGTATCTGGAAAGTGAGAAAATCCATCAGACTGGATGTCATTCCCTCTGACACGTTATAGATCCTCCTGTCAGAGTCATTGTGCCATAGGAGTTTAACCTGTTTATATGATGTTATCCACCTCAAACTTCCCAGCCTCAGGCCACCAGTCCTCTGGCAGCCGACTGAACACCACGGCTTCAGCATCGGTGTTTGCAACCACAATGGATAATCAATGGAGGGACAGAAAGATGGGAGTGTTTCTGCTGTGATTGTTGCCCATGGTGCTAGCCCCTCGGCAGGATGATAAAAGGTTTCCACCACAGCGAGACCCTGGTCAAGTTTAGACAGTTCAGCTCTGCTTACTTTCCCAGAGCGCTGACTCTGCACTGCTGCTAAGGACAGGGAGGCGATGCTAGCGGGACGCAGGATGGGGTCAGGCACCAGGGAGAGGGTCTGTCATAACAGTGTTGTCCTTGTTGTGGCTGATCCTCACTGGAAATATAACTGTTCTGGAGCTTTAATACAGAAACAGGGATCTTGAGAAGAACCTTTTCCTTTCTCCCAGGAGGATCTCAAGACTTGACTTTGATTTAGAACTTTGCCTGCCTCCTCCTATTGAAATTCTTTAAATGATCCACATTTCCTTCTTTTCTTAGCAGAAAACCTCCATGCCTTTTAATATTTGGCATTTCTGGCAGCAGAACTTCTGAAATTCCTCTCTGTCTGCAATATTGATATGGAAATGTGAGTTGATGCCTTGCGGTCAGTAGCAAGCTTCATTGCCTCGGGCTACTAAAGCCAGCAGCAGGCCCTAACTAAGGGTAATATTTGCTTGGGAATTGGCATTGTGAGGTTTGAATTGAGGTGAGCGTGAAGTTCAGTGGTGGGGCCCATTGTTGGAGCTGAGACCTAAACATTAGCTGAGAGCTAAAACGTTTGATGATCCTGACTCAATAACCACTACCAAAACACATTCCCAGAGTTCATTTTTGCCTCTTGTAAATAAGCGTTGTGGCTGACATCCTTGGGTGAGCTGGCGAGCCCTCTGGCTGGATCCGGGTAATGTGTCTGTTGCCTGTTGTCCTCCTCAGCTGGTTCAGCTGGGAGTGCAGACAGGGGCTGGCTCTCCTGTCCAGTGCCGTGATAGCAACCCCATGAAACTGCTTTGTCCCAAGGAAGAGAAGATGTTTTATCCGGAAGGGAAGATGTTTTATCCAGCAGGGTAGATGCTGCGTATCAGGAGCTGATGGGAGTGTGATGCATGGGGGAAAGGATGGGCAGCGTGCTTACATTTTGACGTTGTTGTGGCAGCTGATGGGGCCCTTGGGAGAGGGCATCTGGGGAAAGGTTAAACTTTAACCAGTCGCAGTCAGCCCCACTCCTGAGGCTGGAGCAGCGCCTGCGGAGCCTGAGCGGCTGTGGAGGCACATGGGCATGAGCACGAGGGAGATGCTCCCTCGCTCCCCTACCTCCTGCCTGTGCCATTTCCCACTGCAGCGCGGCAGGACCTTCGAGAGGGCTCCGGCCCTGTCCCGGCCGCGTGGGTGCAGCCTGGCGGGGGGTGTCCTTGGAGAACCGCTTTGTCCCTGGGTCATTTCTCTCCTTCCTGTCTCTGGAAGCTGCAGGACCCTGATGAATGACTCCCCATATCCTGATCAAAAAGTCTCACTAACAGTTTTAGTGTGTTTGTGTCCCCCTAGTTAAGATAAATTAGACAGGCTAATGAGACTGATTAGTCTTTGGCTGCGACCCTTGGCCTTTAGGATGTACTTTGAGCTAATAGAGAGAATGGGGATTATAGGCTGTGATAATGTGCTTGTGTTGGCCTTTTAAAGGAAAACACATTTATTGCTACTTAGAGGAAATTGATCTAATTGTGCTGGAAGCGTTTCTTCGGACTGAACATGGAATTTTTATTAAGCAGACCACTGAGGTTGCCAAGATAGCCAGATTTGAAGTGGGTGAGAGACATTTTAAGAAGAGTCCACATCGAAATCTCTCTGTCTACCTCCCCAGCTGATCAGGAGTTTCGCTGGTCCTTGCTTTAATCTGCTGCTCTCTGAGCCACAGCTGAGCACTAGAAACCTGGACTGCAGTTCCCAGGTCTGATGGCTCAGGTCCAAATGAACAACTTATCAAAGACATCAGTCGTGTTTTCACATTGACTAAGGGTTCAACTATTTGATTCACTTTTCCATCTGCAAAATAAAATCGTTCCCTAGTTACGAGGATCCCTGGAGGCAAATGCAGAAACAACTTCATGCTTTTGAGCACAGCCTATTCAGGCTCAGCACCAAGCTGCTGAGGGGTCCATTCCTGCCCTATGGAGAAGGTCTAACAGAGCCAGGAGCCTCTGTTTTTCTGCTTCACACACAAAGAGATCACTTGTGCCCCTGAAAGTTTTCTCCAATGATATCCGTTGGTGCAGCGAAATATACTGCTTCTTCCTATAAGCCTTCCTCTTTCTCAATGCATTATTACCTTTTTGGCCTTGTTTCATTATGGACTGAAGCTCTGTGAGTGCTTGTTCCAGCAGATTTGGAGGTTTTAGTTTGTTTCCAACAGTCTTTGACAAAAAGCACAGCTTTCCACTCTGAAAAGGTTTGTGAAACTAAACAATGCTGACTGGGGAAATGGAGTAATTCTCCAAAGGGGGAAATTGCTGTTCACGTGAACTCTTGTGGCTGAAGCATTTATAAGAACTCTTAAGACTTGAGGAAAGTCCTATCTGGAGATCCCCATCAGCAAAATCTCAATAAAATAAAATATTTCAAGGTCAAGAACTTCTTGTTCCTACCAGTGTTTCTTCTGCCTCTGGGCACACTGGGCTAGATGCACAGCTACCAGCATGGACATCATTAGGAGCAACTGCGAGCTTTGGAAAGCATTGCCAGCTACTGTGTCAGCCACTGCAGCACGCTCTTATGAAACTGTAGCCCTTAGAGATGGCCATGAGCTATAAGAGGAGCTGGGATCATCCAGTAAAGGACTACTGAAGACCTGTGCATGTTGTTGTTTTGCTGGGCTTTCAGTCAGGTGTACAGTTAATGATGGCAATGATGTCCTTTGCAGAATGGATGTGCAGGCCTCCAAGGAGAGGTGGAGGCAATGCTGTGCTTCTCAGCATCCCTAGATCCCTAGCATCACTCCAGGGAGATGGCAAAGCCTTCTGAAGTGTCTCTGCGGATAAACCACTTTGTGGATAAACCCTAAAGGACAAACTACCTGTTCCACCCTCAGATTTTATATGAATAAACTGTTTTTTTTTATTATTTTTTTTTTCTGGTAACCTGTATGAGGTATCAAACACAAACACCGAGGAA
Organism: Crypturellus tataupa; assembly: GCA_034781795.1. Lineage (NCBI taxonomy): Eukaryota > Metazoa > Chordata > Aves > Tinamiformes > Tinamidae > Crypturellus > Crypturellus tataupa. The sequence goes on from JAWLRI010000180.1 coordinate 4,946,739, forward strand.
GGGATCTACTAAAGAAATTACGCTTGAGAATACTGTCTACCACAGGATCAATAAACACAGAAGACCCTCTTGTCTCATTCCTGCCCTTCACTAGAGGGCAGCTGCAGCTGTATTCACTGCTTTATGAATGCTGAAATCACCACAAACTGACTCAAGGTAGGATGTAAAGACAGCCCCAAGGCCTCTCTCAGCAGATTATAATTACAATTATAATGTTGCCAGGATAACAGGACGGAAGTGTTTAATCTATGGTGAAAAATGACATCTTGGTCAAGAGCCCAAACCTGGATCAAGCCTACACGGAAGTGTCGGTGTCCCACCGAGCTCCTCGTGCGGAGCAAGGCAGCTGCGGTGACTGGGGAGGACACGCCAGGTGACCGGCGGGGATGGCTGAGGGCCTGCAGCGAGGCTGGACAACCTGTGTCCTCTGTGCTGGGGTCAGCACCACACCAGGCTGAACAGACACGGCAGCAAGAACTCTTGGGAAAGCAGAAAAAATACCCTTAAAAATGAAACCTAACCCCCACCAAAGCCACACACCACAATTAGAAACAAAGGCAAACAAAAATAAACTATAAAATACATGAATTGGAGAGCATTACAACAAATTAATGGGCTACATGAAAAGTGGTTCCTTCAGGAAAATTTCAAAGTGTTATTAAATGCTTCAGCAATCGCCAGCGACTCCAGACAGAGACAAAAGGATGATTTTCCAGCCCACAATAAAGTGTCAGGGCCCTGCCAGCCTCACCCACAGCCTGGCTCCATATTCTCGTTGCTTTGTTCTCTGACCAGATAGTGCTGCCCGTGGGAAATGGGATTCCTCCTGGCTTGTGATTTATGGCGATTCCCTGAGGGAGAATCTCCCCAGTGTAAAATGTATTCTGAGCCATGGGGCAGGGTGGGAATGGGTTATTACAAGTGTGGCAAGAGCTGCAGCTCTGGTTTGCGGGAAGCTCTGTGACAGGCACATGTTTTTCCAAAGTGCTGACCCAGGGACGCCGCGGATGCCATTTCATGAAGGTGGAGCTAGTGGAGGGACAAAACCAAGGGCTGTGGCATTCACAGTGCTTCCACTGCACAAAATACACGTGACCTGTGTCCAGATACCGAACGTGGTTAAGGGTTTGTTGCTATGTCCTATCTGGGGGTAGGGAGCCTCAGGCTTTATGCTGGATGGCTCAGTGAGGCCCTTAAACGTCCAAGTAAAGAGCTGTGCATGTCTATATACTTACAAAATGTTAATATAGCAATAGGCTTGTGAAGATGTCATTCTGTTTTACGGTGTCCTCTCCTGGAGTCTTGGGGGAGCCCCCCTTATTTTATAACACCCCTGTTGCTCCTGCTGTGCTGTCTGGTGATCACCCCATCATCATCCATTCCTTTAGGAGAGGACAGAGTCACTGGTGAAGATGGCCAAGACCAGAGCCATCTGGTTGAGGTTTGTTCTGTCACAGCTTGTTGCCTGAGTGTGTTATCATCAGGAGAGGATCTGTGGCTTAGCAGCAGCACTGCCTGAAACTACAAATATTGCTGCCAATCATGGCAGTTACTAGAGGGTCTTAGCAGATAGGAGAATCCGTCTTGGATGGCGCAGTGGTTCTGCAATAGCTGTTATGTGGTTAAATCCCAGGCCCTGCAGTCCTTTATTTCATTTGTTGCCGATATTCTGGCCCCATTTCCACCCCATGAAGCTGTGCTTCCCTGTTTTTCTGCTAAGAGCAGCAGCAATGTCTGTGCTGAGCTTACTGCCAGGTTTAGCATGCTCTTTTATTCTCAAAAAGTCACTGGAGGTCTCCGGGTAGGTTGCATGCTTGTGGCTTGACAACCAAGGGAACCCACATGAAAAACAACACAGTTTTATCAGGTCTTTCCCCTCTGACGTCACTTGATCACTAGTTAGGATGATCCTTGGCACTTTCCATATTCGGGCACCTTACAGGAAATAGCTATTATCAGCCTTTTACAGCCGTGGCAACCGAGGCCTATCTCAGCGTGGGGCTGAGAGCAGAATTGCTGGGTCGTCCGCTTCCCCACCTACAAGCAGTCCCTTCTTCTGAGGGGTGACACAGCCGATCAAAGGTTTGAGCCACAGCCCTGGAGTCAAAGGCAAGACTCCTAAGCAGGTATAAATCACTTTACAATGCTCTATTACAAGTGATAAATCCTGCACTTTGGCACCTTTTCATGAAATGCTTTAAGATGCTGAGACATCGGAGAAGAGATGTAGGAGCAGGTGCTCAGAGAGTGTGACACCACCTGGGAGGAACTATGACCATATATATATCAACTGCAGACCTGTTCCATAGATGGTGCCTGGTTTTAACCCTGGATTTGTCCAAATTAAATAGAAAGAAGAGCCACCTTCCAACTGCAATTGCAGTATTTTACACTCATTCAGTGGGAGATCAATACTCAGATTTCTCAAAGAGAACTGAAAATCTCAGCATCAAAGTCCCTGCTTGTTAAATATTTCTATTGCAAGCAGCCATACAAAAAGGAAAGTCTTACACTAACAGGGCATTTAAGATTTACGTGGGAAAAAAAAAAGCAGAACAATATTTAATAACAAATCCATATTACTTCAGTGCAATTCCTGCCAAAATACAGTTTACTATCGCCATATGAGCACTGCATGGAGAAGAGCTGTTTATGAATAACATTACCTGTGAGAATAAATTACAAGGATCAAGACTTTTACCAAATAACTCGCAATATTTCAAGTGTCAACTTACCCATCTTTACTTAAAGATTAATTTCAGAGGTCACTGCAGAAAATTGGACAACTAGTTGTAGTGCAAACTTTTTTTTTTTGTATAGTCCAGACTTCGTGGTAGGTTTCAGAAACATTTGATGAATGCACTTCAATTTTTGCTAAACTGTTTGTGTCAAAACCCAGATGCTACCCATTTGAGTATTTTTAGTCTTTGCAAAGTGAAACATTTAGATTTTTCAACTCATGATAATGTGGCATTTCAAAACCTCCTTTTACATTAATTGAAACACTCCAGACAAAACGAAAATACTTTGCCCAGCTCAGAACAGGTTGATATTGGCTTGTCAGAATTTAGAAATAAAAAACAGGGGTGATCATAGAAGAAAACCTTTCTTCTGGTCTGCATACCAGAATCTGGGGGGAATTCTCTCAGGTAGAAAGTGCTGTTATTTGCTCTGTTCCTCATCATGGGGAATATACCTGGTACCCCTATGAAATTAAAGGGGAACTTTCCAAGCTCTCCTTCCCTGTGGACTTGCTCTTGTGCCTAGAGGTCTCCAAAGGTCCCTCCTACCTTTATTTTAACTTCAGATTTATCAGGGTAAGAACAAGACCGTCATAGCATCTGCCATCCGGTATGATGGCAAGCAAAGAATAGCCTCCAGCTGCCAGTAAATCAAGTAGAGTTACATCGGGATTGATGTTGCTTGAAATACTTGCATCAGTGCTCAAGAGATGGAGAAGAAGAAAACAAAGAAAAAATGGAGATAGGCGAAAATAAACCACATGCTTCTGCTTTGAATAAGAACCAATCAGTCCTTTGCCTTTCATTGGTAACACTGATTTAGAGAGAATAATGGGATAGGAACCACCAAAGGCCATGTTTTTTGAAGCTGTCCAGCACCCTTTGTCTATCAGTGGGATTTGGGTGTTCAGCTCCTCTCTGTCCTCATACTGTAATGTTATTGCCATTAGATAGCTGCTCACTGTCTTGTCTGGATGTGTTGAGCTGGCATGGGTCTCTGTCCATGAGGGACTCCTCTTTGTACTTTTTACATGTATAGTCATCTGACTCCAGTATATGTGGAACAGGTCTACATTTGGGCTAATAGTATGTGTTGTAGAATAGATCCATCTCCAGACATTTGTCCCTTTATCCTAGATCATGAGAGAAATTTCACTATAGTGACACTGTTGAATATTTCTTAGGCATTTATCACTCCTGTCCTGCAAAAGGACATTTGTTTTAGACCCCAGGGTCCCTCTGGTCTTGCTGTTGGTTGACCTTTCCAACTGTCTTGCCTTCTCTCTGTCTCTTGCCCTAGCTGGCCTGCTACATAGGCTGTTACAATTTTAGAGAATTTTAGAGAGTTCTAGGACAGGATTTGAAGGTGAAATGTGGACAGATCTCTACAAGGATGCAGTAGGTTTTGCCCCAATATTATGCTTGTGCATGTAAATAATGAGCTATTTTAAACTTGAGGGTGAAAGGGTGGAAAGAAAAATAGTTACTTTCACTCTCACTCATCAGAAGTCCAAAATCCACTGTGATTTGGCAGCTTTCTATCTGGGACCTGCAATTTCTTCTGGAAATGATCTGCAAGCATCAGTCGGAGTCAGAGCTCAGGCTCCTCCACCTCCGTGGGTGAGTTTTGGCATTTGCAACCTTACTGGAATTCTCCCCCCCACAGAAGTGACCAGATGCTGATGCCAAGAAGTTTCCTCTTGAGCGGAGGACTCCTTTTAGGACAAAGTTTCAGTGGGATACTTTCAAATTCATGGCATGTTATTCATGACTTGCGAAAGAAATGGCAAAATCATTATAAATACAGCAAAGGAATTGAATGGCTGCTGCAACGTACAAAAAGTTTTGGTGATACTATGTTGGTGCCACTCTGTAGACAGTCACTGGAGTGAAAAGGAGATAGCTTAAGATAAACTAAATATCTATTATAGGCTATCTGAGTACAGAAAAGAGCGATGCTCTTGCTCAGGGGCTGAGGGAGGAAAAAAAAAGCAGACTTTGAAAAGATGAATATTTGAAAGCACCAACTGCTGCAGTTACTGCAGGCATATTTAGCAGCACTCTGCAATGCACCAGAATGGATCTACAGGGATCGGAAGTAAAAACAAATGGAGCTTCTGCTTCTGGGATCGCACTGAACAGCCTGAACAACTTGTTGGAAGCTGGCCCTTCCTCTGCAAGGGGAACATGAAATGTTGTTAAACTCAGATGCAGAACCAAGCTCCTGTGTTTGTAACCAGAGAAACTCCTGTGTATTAAAAGCACTTATGAGAAAACGTGTAGGATTTCATTGGGATTCCTAGTACAAAATACTTTTAATTGCAGGGAAGTATGATTTATTCAGCATAAAGCTACACTGGGATTTTGAGTTTTGAGAGGATGACATCAGAAAGTATTTTTAAGAAAGTTTAGAAATAAACTTTCTAAATTTACATTGCCCCCTCAGGAACCTTTCATTTGTGACTTCAAGTATCAAGCTACGCAATCCCCTTTTCACTGTTCTTATTTGATATATGGGGAAACTGCATGGAAGCATGAAGTGTCTCAGAGAGTGGACTTAAAACTGGGACTGCTGAAACAAATATAACAAATCTAGGTGCCAAACAGCAATAGATATGCCAGTAAAAACATTTCTAGGCTGATTTTGTTCTGTAACCACAAGAGCAGTTTTACAGTTGAAAACTTGCACAAATTCTGAGGTGGAATAGTTAGAAACCTGAGCTAAAGCACCTGTGGAATTTGCAAAGTTTGTTTTATGCACTCTGCAACTTATCCTTTCCTATAAAATGAATCTCTAATGTAAATCACTTTTATACAACTATAACTGCATTCATAGTGTGTTCTTCTGAACAATCACACCTCTGAAAATTGATCAGCTCTAACCCAGAGGATCTGAGTCTTGGACTAAAGACCATGAGGTGACACTGTGGGATTGCTCTAGGAAGCCCCAGCCATGCGATTTGGGGGAGCTCTGCTTGGCTGCACTCGCTGGGAGGATGCAGCTTTGGATAGCTCTGGAATCTCAGCATCTCGACTAATTCCCACTTGTGTTTCCTTGTATTTTTACTGGTTGTCTTTTCCACTTCTGCCTCTCAGATTACTAGGGCCAGTGACAAGGAAATATGGGGAGAGCCACTCAATCAAATTAGAAAACATTATAAAGGTCAAGCGCATACAGGTTGCTTTCACACCGTGCATGGGAATCAGATTTCCTCGTATCTCAGTAAAAGTGACAGTGTTAACCAGATAAGTGAATGGGATCTTGTAAGTCTAAAAGTGGGCATTATTTGCCAGTGGATCTTTATTTCAGACAGAAGTGCCTGAAGATTTCCTTGAAGCTTCTGAGCTGTGGGTGAAGTGTGCCTTTCCCACCAGCATAACCCTGGCAGCCTTGTATCAGTTGGTACAAGAACAGGACTTTTTTGAAAGCGATGGTAAGGGGGAAAAGGCAATTATTACTACTAGGGAGATGTTCAGAGCTGTGATCACAAGTTAATGTGATGTTAACAAGGCCAAACTTGCTGTTCAAGCAGCCACTTTTCAGGATTTATACCTCTTCGCTGAATTTGATGAATGTATAAATGACACAAATAATATTTGGATGACTTTTCTTATGGAGATAATTTCTAGTCACTAGAAGCAGAAGCAAAGCCTCACAGAAGAGCATATTCTTAATAGAGTGGCCTTTTTCTCTTGAAGCACCATCTAATTAAACATTTTGTCCGTGATTTTCAGAGATGTATTTGGAAGTTTAGATATTCAGCTGTCATTTGTAGACATATTGGAAGTGCTCAGCTACCAAGTGGGATCAACTTTGTGTTTGCTTTGTCTTGTGGGCAACAACCTGCCCTGTTTTGCTCGGTGATCTGTTTTATACTTGTAATGAAGAGGGTTGTGAGCTACTTTTCAAAGGTCATTCTTTCACTTTATACCAGGATCAGTGTTTCAAAACAGAGAAGAATGGACCATCTGTGTGGGGAATCTCTGTCTCTGCAGCATTCACCATAAGGTCTCTATCCACATTTTCAAATGCGCTTTTTGGGTGTAATGTTCTGTTAGGTTGCACAGAAGCAACCTTCATTTGTAGAGATAGCAGTTCTAGAAATAACGCATAAATAAACCGCTGTCACCTTGACAGGCTAACATTTCCATCTCCCCCTCCGTTATTTATTTATTTATGGTTCCTGAAGCCTATTTCCCAAATTCTCCTCCCTCTCCCTCCTCCTCCTACTTTGCTTTAATGAATTGAGGATTGAATTCTGGAGCATAAGTATGAGTCAGACATGATAAAGCACCCAGCCTTTCTGCAGCCCTGTAAATGCTACGGTGGCTTCCAAAGAGTTAATTCATTATGGACCATTGTCCAGTCGACTTTGTAGCTAGCAGCAGATTGGAGCAGACTTGAAATGCTGAAGTGGGAATGAAAAATGAGCAGAGCCTTGGTGTGCATTAAATATTTAATATTCTCTCAGTGGGAGGTGTCAGGAAAAGGACCATATAATAAATACTACGGGAGACAATTCCATCACTGAACTCGTCTGTTAATGACCTCATTTGCTTTGACAGAAGCATTACAGATGCAGCCTCTTCTTTTCTGTGGCCCTATTAAGCAGGCCACATTCTGTTGGAGAGCAAATTCCTGCTTTTGCAAGGCGGAGGAGTAGGATGGAGTTAGAGAGTTTATCCTTCTCCCTCTCCTCTCTTCCCCCACTCTGTAGACCTGGAGCATTTCGAAAGAATTTTGCATGGCATGAAAGTTATTTAGTAGCTGTGTGATTCTGGTAGGGTGACCAAAAATTATTTAATCAAACTACTGGTAGGCATGAACCATGGACTCAAGAAAATGCTCCCTGCTGTGAGAGGAGCTGACTGCCTCCCATCTGTGATGTTCACCAGCTTGTGAGCTGTGAGATCCTGTGAACTTTCTGTGAGTTTTATGTATGGACATGATGGAGAGCACCTCCAGTTTAATTCCTTGTCTCGGAGACTTCTCGTCTCAGGGAGGACCTGGCAGGGACCAGCTGCTGAGTGTTTCCTCAGCAGGACCTAAGGCCCCAAGTCCCAGTGAGCTTCTGGAGAACATCTTGCAGATCATGTGCTCTTCTAGACAGTGCTGTGGTTTGCAGTGTGGTTCATCCCACAGAAGCAGACATGCTGCCTGAATACCACAATTCCAGGATCTTTGGATTTGAACTAAGCAGAGAAAGTGCTCCTAATGGATCCCAAAAACCCCAGAGGCCTGGCAAGGTCTCGCTGCAGAGCCGGCTCTGATTGACCCACTACATGAGCCCTTTCTCCAAGGCACGAAACTCCAGCTTGTTTTCTCTCTTTAGCTGTTCATGTTCAAAGGTTCCTCAAAGGCATTCCTGATGACTAGAGACCATGCCTTTACTTCTCACCCGAATATATTAAGGCCTAATTTACACATGGTTGTTTTAATTCTCCTGCTTTCACAGATAGATCCTCGGATAATCGTATCACCTCTTAGCCTCTTGTTTGCTTGATTAAACAAACCAACATCTTCTAGCCACTCTCTGCAGGTTCACCATGGCCTTCATCATCCTTGTAAACCTCTCTTCTTTTGTCCTAGTTCAACTGAGCTTTCTTGAACACCTATGGGTGGGTAACCTCTAACCTCTCCTTTTCAACACTATCCATTATTTCCCCCCATCTTACTGCTGCTGATGTCTTCCTCTCTGGCTTATCTCTACAGCCAAATACTCTACTGAAATCCAAACAGATTGATGTATGAACCACGAGAAAACTACTACATTTTGTATAGTAGCAGACTTCTGAACAGCTCTGAAATGCTAGCATAGGGCTCCCAGCTAAAATATAGGTATCTTTGGCTAGAGTATGCACTTTGGGATGGATTGTGACACTGCCTGAGCTGTGAGGAGTGTTACGAGGAGGGGAGGCCCAAGCTGTTGGCAGCCACATCCCCAGTGACACTGGTGGAGGTTGGAAGAGGCTGTTGACTGCACGTTGCCAGGACTCCAAGAACATGGAGAAGTTCAGCAGAGAGAAGGTGGTTGCTCTTTCCACGACCACTACCTGGGTGGCTCATGGGGATGAGTTTTGGGAGGGCGTGGGGTATAGGAAAACAAGCTAGCTGGAAACTCGAGGAGGAAGAGAGGGGAAAAAAAAAATTTAAAAAAAAGGCTGGGCTGAAATTGGAAGGGAATGTTGCCTCCCTCTCACGTTCCAGCTCTGTGTAGGCTGCTGTCAGATGCCAAACATTGTGTGCATTTCAACAAGGCAGTTGTTTGCTGCACTGGATCTGTGCAACAGGGAGATAAGCTTTTGCCTTTGTATCAGCAGCAGCTGCAAAGGGGCGAAGAGGTCTTAGAACAAGAAAAGAGTGGATTTGAATTTGCTCTCTTTTTCTTCTCCTTCTTCAAACCTGATGGCACTGGCAATCTCCCCCCGCCTCGTGTGTTGCACTCCCATCCACATGGTGCCATGGGGACAAATGCTGCACATGGGACTGGACCGCGCACCAGCTGGGGTGAAGACGGGGCTCGTGGGCTACTCTAGTGGGTCTTGTAGCCTGTGGCTACACACTGAACTGCAATAAGAAAATAAAATGTGGGGAGATGCTCTGCAAGGCAGCACAAGCCTTGCCCAGCATGGAGAGAAGGGGAAAATACTGAAGCCGCGTGGTCAGGCTGTGGAGGGATTCATAGACACGAGGGATTTCAGTGAGCCTGGGCAGGCAGCCCTGTGCACAGCACTGCTGCTGGCTGAGCACTTGGCTTTGTCACCTTCATAATGTTCTTTTAACGTCGCTTTTAAACATGTGCTGTATAATATATATTGTATGTCCTGTCTGCCTGTTATATCTTTAAAAAGTTTATGTTCTGACACACGGCACCACTTCACCCCAGCGCGTAAGCAGACACATTTGCCACCTTCCAACACTTGTCAGAATATGCCTTAAGGTTTATGTTTGCTCTTAAAGAATTATCACCTGCTTTGTTCTTTATCGAGCCCCTATCTTTGCTGATAGCCCTTCAGGCCTTCAAAACCTCCACATTATTTTTCCCAGTCTTTACTTAACTGTGACAGGAATTCGACACTTTCCCAGCAATCAGCAGGTCATGGCACTACATGGTCATGCAGCAGGTCGTGACTGGCAGCTTAGGTTGGGAAACTGCCTGGAAATCTGGGCAGGAGCACCAGGACAGTGCAGGGTTCCTGTCTCCTTTTTGGGAGCCAGGAGGATGCAGCTCCTGGCCCACACAGGAGAATGAAGACGTGCAGAAGAGAAGGAGATGAAGTAGCCCTCGGAGCCCAGCCCAGGTCTCTAGAGAGGTGTCCCTGAGCTTGAACTGGGTGTGAGTTATAGCCCTGGAGCTGGTGCTGCTCCAGGCAGGGATCGTGGGGCTCCACATCTCCAGGCAGCCTCCCTTTTGCCCAGGGCTGATTTAGAGAGGTCACCTGTCACTTGTGTAAAGGTCGCCAGAGGTCCATGCTGCAGACAGTGCCCACATTCCCGAGCTGCCACATAATCATTTTACTTTACATCTCTGAGGTCTTGCCAGGGGCGGGTAGAAGGAGAGAGAAGACTGCAAGGTCAGCAGCATCTTTATGGATGGTGGAGCGAATGTGAGGTGAAAGGGATCGTTGCTTTTGCCTCCCCAATAAACCCCTTTTCTCTGCCTGAACGGAAGCGGCAAGGAGCTGCTCAGCTAATTTATATTAATTCAACTCCATTAATGATGAGATATCATCTCTTCTCTCAGCAGGAGAATCATCAAAAGGATTTAATACTGAGCTGCTCTTTTGACAACCCCACATTACAGCTGGCAGCCACTCCATGGCCGGACCAGCCCTTTTCCTAAGTACCCAGCTTTTCCAAGGGCCTTGTTGCGGTGGGAAGGCTCTTTCCAGTATTATTATTTTGGAGTGATACCTTGCACGTGCCTCAGTGGCGCTCAGGCACAGAGTAAGAGGGAGGCTCTTGGTGGGCAAGAAAATACTTTTAAATAGGGTATATAATCCAAGTTTTCCCCCAGGTTGTGCTGCTACCATACAGGGGCATGAGCAGGAGACATCAGAAGCAGTAGGAACCCCTTAATCCTTGCAAAATACCCGTTTGGGACGTTCTGTTTCTCAGTTGCTTGCACCATGGAGCAGTTGAAGCCATCCCAGCCTCATGGTAAAAGTCTCCCTTCGTCTCCCAGGATCTCCCTCAGCACCAGGTCAGGGGCGCAGGGAATTTTGCTTCCTGAGCGCCCGTGTAGATGCTCTGAGCTCCTGCTGGGCACCTCAGGCTGGACCTCATGGGGATCCTGAGGGCTGGGCTGACCTGCCTTGCCGCAGGGTAGTAAATCATGGTAAAATCCTAGTGTAAATCATTGTGTTAGGAGGGCCCAGTGGCTCATGGACTGGGGCAGGCCAGGCTCAATCTCCAGCCAGGACCCAGGCCCTGAGCTTAGCCACAACTTGGGCCGTAGCTCTGGCAGGAGCGTCGTGGTCGCTATGGGACCTGAGGGGCCTCTGAGAAGGGGACCGCAGCATCGCTGACAGCCCTCATGTCCCCTCCTGCTGTGATGGAGGTGGTCCCTTTGCCACCATGTCCCGAGTGCTTCCCGCTGGTGGAGAATGGCTCCAGCTCGAGCCGTCCTCGCTGTGCGCAGGGCGCCACGGGGGGAAGATGCCCCTCAGCCGCGGGGGACAGGACCCGGCCTTGGCCCTTCGTGATGCCCGGGGCTGCAGTGGGGCCATGTGCCCCACGCAGGGACAGCGGTGCCAACAGCGACGGCAGCGTGGGCAGCGTGGGGGACTCCCGTCTCCAGCCGCGTCCTGGCAGCCGGAGACAGGCCTCCGTGAGAGTCATGTAATTTAATTTCTCTCTTTGCTGCTGGCTGATAGTATTAAACTCCTGGCCTCTGAAACACACATACAAGTCTTTTTTTTTTTCCTTCTTCTTCTTTTTTTAAAATATATTAACATATTTCCTTTTGAAACTGTGTGAGGCTTTTCTCAAAACTAATGGATTTTTTTTCTCCCCTTGTCTGGGCCAAATGTATTCAAATCTTAACTCAGTTAAGTCAGAAGATTCCTATCGTCTCAGCAGGGAATCCCACCCTTTATTCCACAAATCAGCATCCTTTTTATTTGACTTTCTGATCTCCAAAGGAAAAGGGATGCTTTTTTTTAGGGTTCTTTTTTTTTTTTTTTTAGTTTAACTCTGACGTTGATGTTGCAATGCTCTTTGATAGCCAAGAACACAAGGACTGACTTCAGGAGCAGCTGAAACTTCATCAGGAACCAAAATATAAGAAGAAGGGCTGCAGAGTGGGGAATGGTAGAAAGTGATACTGTTGAAACAACCCTTTGAAATTTCCCAAATGATGTTTGATCTGCAAGTCCCTTAAAGCTGCTGCAATACCTCTAGTATCAAAATGATCTTTTTTTTTGAGGTGTTTTTGGGTTGGGAGGAAAATAATTTTTAGCAACACTCAGAAGAAATAAGTTTAATTTGAACCTGTAATGATTCCACCTGGATATTTTTCAACATGCATTTATCTGGGATTTAGTGGGCTCTTTTAATCACTTTTATTTATTTTTTCCCCGAGCTTGCTTGAATATTCCTTTATTTCAAAGGAACAGCAAAAGAGACACAAGGGACCAAATGCTGCGGAATAGATTACTTCTGAAACAAGCTAGTCCAAGCTTATCCACCTCCAAAATACCAGGTCTCTGGAAATGAAAACATGAAACAGAAACTCTCCGTGGCAAAGGAAGGAAGGAAGGGTGGGCTTTTTTGTCACTCAGTTTGTGGGTCGAATCTTTCACTGGGGAAAAATCCATGCAGCAACATTGAGTCAGTGACATGGAGCCTGGCTGCACCAGTGCCAGCACCAGACCTGGCATACCAGCACCGGCTGGTGCTCATCGCTGGGTGACATGGGAGAGATGATGCCCCAACCTCCTACTCCTTCCTCCCTGTGGAAAATGGAAATCAGACTGAGGAGAGACCCTGAGAGAAGCAGCCTAGTAAGAACCTGGAGGGCTCAGAAATAACACAGAAGTAACTGATTAATGTCACCCTGCATCAAGGGCACAGCAGGGCTTTTTGCAGATACACCCAGGTCAGCTGGCCACCAGGATTTTGCCTCATTTTGTAGATTTCTCACATTAATTTTGGTCATGTATTAAGGAACTGCTCCAAAGAGTATCTGCTTGACTCCGGGTCACAGTGGAGAAATCACACATCTATCCAATGCATAAAAAAACCCTGCTGTCTAAAATGAGTCAAAAAGGAGGTGACTAGATGGAATTAGCATCTTATCATTTCAGAATGCAATAATTCGAATAAGTCACCTCTTCGCTGCTTGCTGGGAAAAGGGAACATGCTGCTTCTGCACAGCTCGGTCCCAACTCCCTTACTTTTGTAGGAAAACATCACATGAAAGACCGTGTAGATTAGATGGCAAGGAGCATGCCTGTTTCTTCTGCAATTAATATCATATGCAAATGAAATGTTTCCACTGGAAGTTTGCAAAAAGGGAATGGTGCCACTTACTACCATCTCTGCTGAGCTAAAAGGTTTTTCGCAGATAACATTTTTCATGTGGTGCTGGTGTTCTTTACATTTATTGAGCCTTGGTAAAACATCTGTAAATCAGCATTGTATAGATTCATCATATGTCCAGTTTGCAGAAAGCAGCAAGTCCAAAGGATTAAGATAATAGTATGAAACCTCTTTGACTGACAGTGTCGGGGAGGGGGATGCAGGCTCTGCTCTCCGCACAGCTCTTGCTCTCTGGCTCTTCCCCTCTGTTTGGTGTCAGGCTGCTGCTCTGAGCTGGGCTCTGCTGCAGGGATGGCTGCCTTTCAGGGGGCAAAAAGTGGGTCAGACACATGGAACAGAGAACAGAATGGCCACAACTTCTCTGAAAACCAGAGCAGTTGCTTTGCGATACCCAAATTTAAGGCTTCCCAAATGTGGGATGATCGGAAAGTTGGAGAAGCCCTCGGGGACCCAGGTTGCTGTCTGTCTGTGTTGGCTGAGATGCTCTGGAGGAGCTGGAGGTGGGAGCCCACAGCTGCATCACACAGATCCTCTTCCAGCTGCTACTGCAGGAGCAGCCAAGGGCCCAGGAGGAGCCAGCAGAGCAGCCCTGCACGTTCTCTGTAGGCAGAGAGAACTGTCACCCTCTACCAACACACACACACACGTGCTGCAAGAAACTCTGGGGGCACTTAAAAAAGATTTTAATAAAATAAAATAAAATAAATAAAGTAATATAAGTATTGTTTGAAACTGCCTACCCATTCTGCCAGTGGGTCCTTGCACATAGGTTGTTCTCTACCTTTCTTTTCGAGGAGGGATTTTTAGCCAGGCTGTTTCAAATAAAAATAAAAATAAAAATAGTTATTTAAACATGCATTTTGCATAGACAGATAATCTTTTGGAAGAGAAAATTTCCTTTCTTCTCCATCTTGCATAGTCACATGCCAACTTCCCACCTCTGAGCTGCATCACTGCCAGTTTTGACACCTTTGGGGTGTACCAGGCATTTTTAAAAACCTCTTTGCAGTGGAAGCCAGCTTGCGAGTGAGCTGGGGACTTGGGTCATGCTTCTACGCATGGTTATATGTGAGAGGCAGAAAACTCTTCAGGAACTATCTGTAGCTGAGCAGTGCCCGCTAGCCTCAGCTGGAATGAAGAAGCGGGATGGGAGTTGCAGGGAGCAGCCTGAAGCCACACTGATATTAAGAAGGAGATTTAATATCTTCAATCAGCATCAGGGAAGACAAACATTTAGACTGGGATTTCCTAAAGAAGTGTCCCAACTAAGAGGCATTGCACAAGCCCCCTTGCAGTGTCAGGACAGGGAATGTTTCTCAATCTGGAGAGGTTGTGAAAGGACTTTCATGTATTTATGGTAGTCCTAAGGCTGTATAACGGGGCCAGTTCAGTGGGTGGGAAACGGTCTCACTGCAGCTTTGAACAGAGATCCTTTTGTTCGAGATCTGAAAGTCAGTGCTATGACAACAAGTTTAGTCACAGCTACTCTGTTTTTGCCTGTGGTGGCTACAGGAATTGTCTGCAATGTCAATAAAACAGAGCAGGATAGGATGTTTTTTAGTTCATATCCATTTGTTTCTGTCCTAACAAGGAACTCGCCCCAGCAGTCCAGATCCTTCTTGTGTACCAAAACCTGGGGCAATAATATCAGCAAGATTATGATAAAGAAATAAATAAAAAAGCCTAATTTATGAAGCAACCCTTTCAAAGCGTTAAACCATTCATGGCTTTATGACTACATATTAATCTGCTCTCATTTATTGCTTTGTAAGGCTATTTTGACAAAAGTTCATTATCAAGACTGCTAAATGCTTTTAAAGCATTGATTGGGGGAATTATTACATCACGGTGATAGACACAGTGTGTTAAGATGGATTGTAAGGCTCGGACCATCTGAAATTTCCCCCCTTTTAATTGAATCGATCCCCAGAATAAACGAAGTTTAATTGAATTTTGAGGAAAATTGAGCAGTTGTTTTCAAGTCTCTGTCAATACGCATTATTTCAATTACATGATGATAAGCATAGAGAGAGTTTGCAAACAACCTGATCGGAGGTGGAAGCTGCACACCAGAGAGGTTTCTGCACATGGCTGCTCTTTACTTTCCTTCTGCAGGATGTGCTTCATTTCCCACAAGTGTATCAGCAAGGGCAGCAGCCTGGCTCCTACTGTACAGCCCTATGAGCCCTATGATGCTTTCTATGAGAAAATATCTCATAGAAAATCATCCCCAACACACACCTCCATTTCCTCAGCTGTCTCAGTTTCCTGGGCTCGCACTCCTTCCTCAAGGTCCCCATGGTCACTTCCCGACTGAGCGGGACAATTTTTTCGTACTCAACCTAAGTTTTTTGTTCAAAGATCTCAAAATAGTTTGGAAATGTTGACAAAAACATGTTATCTCAGCAAGTTTTGCTGCGTCGAGATTAAGAAGCAATTGCCACTTGCTGTGCTCCACTGATGGGGATTGCCACCCTCAGAGCAAAAGGACATTTGTATCCAGTGTCCACAGTTTAGGTGCAAATTCTGGCATCTCCAATGCAAGTGCCAGTGAAGGCGTGTTGAAGTTGAAGGGTTGCAGTCAGAAATGCAAGGCAGTGATTTCCAGAACAGTGGAGGTTTCCAGAGCTCATTAGCTAGTTTTCACTGTCCTACACCAGTATGGCTCCACTCAACATAGAGGAGTAGGGAAAACGTAGCACCCTTCTATCACATACTGGGATGGGATCCCAAAACAGTAGAACATCTCCTTTAACAAAAACCAACGTCTTTAAGCTGAGGCCTCAGGCAAATTTCTGGGAAACCTTTCCTCAACTCACAAGTATTCCCTCCTCCTTCACAAGCATGAGGCCTGGGCAAAAAGCAGGGGAAATGTGACCAGGGGAGGAAGAATGCAGCATCACTGGGAAAGAACAGCACTGCTGTAGCGCTGGTGAGTTAAGAGTTCCCTTGGCTCTTCCTGTGCTGCTTTGTACATGTGTTTTGCAGCAATCCTTTACTATGAACTTTTCCTTCTCCCTCTCTGTAAAAAGCCGCTCCTGGTTTGGTATCAGCCCCAGTGCCCAGAGATGCTCTCCAGAAGGGTTCCCTCATGCACCCTGCTCCGAGGCGCCCTCATCCAACACAGCTGCAGAGCAAGAGAGGCAATTTAGCCCAGTTCCTATCTTTCCTGTTCTCTTTCTCTGAGTATCCATCAAAAAAGTAAGAGCCGCAGCTGAAGAGCCGATACCCTCTGCGCAGTCACAGACCCCCCGTTCTTCCCGGGTGCCCTCCTTCCCGTGCATTTCCCAGAGCACCCAGGTGCCACCCAGCATCCCGGGAGCCCAGGCTGCGGGCAGGGGCAGAGCCCTGCTGCTGCCGACCGGCCGGGCAGAAAGGATGTAGCCGTTCGTTGTTATAGATTCGTTCGTTATTCATTGTAACGGCGTTGATCCTAATGAATTCATTTGGTATTCATTGGCTGTCACGCACAGTTCTGTAAGTCTTCAGCTCTAATTTAGGACAATTAAAATGAAGTGTTAGCAAGCAATGTTTCCCCTGCATTGCACAATCTATAATATTTTCTTTTTAGGGGAGAGATGCAGACTAACCCGGTTCATGCTGCTGATGTTATCATGGAGTGAGATCTTACAGCTTGATCCTGCAACGCTTAATGAATTAATACAGCAGATATAATTTTCATGGGTCAGTGTGTTGTGCTGGCCTGCAGATCTGTCTAGATTAGGCCTAGAGAAAGACTAATTGAAAAATACATGTCTTGGTTTGCTTAAAAACAATAAGCAGATATCTACCAGGGAGCAATGCACAAACAAGATGCATAAAAGCCAGCCAGTGATTTGTCATATGCTTCATAGTTCATGTTGCAAATTAGACAATCTTTCATAATCACAGGGACGGGGGAGGGGGCGAACCCAATCAATTTGTCTGTAAAATTCTAAGTCCTTTTGAAAACACAATTGAAATATAATTCCTCTGTGTTTCCCAGTTAATTATCATTTACAATATTTCTGGCATCAAAGCTTTACTAGCATGGAGGGATCATTTCTTCATCACAATACCACTTTCAGGATTCATTTATCTTGTCTTTTAGACTAATTATCCCCAAATTCACCAATAGACTGTCACACTTACATGCTCCAATAAATGTAGTTTTAAATCAGCAGCTTACTTTGCTGCGGTGGTACAAGCTTTCCTGAATTGTGTCTAACTAGAGTCATTCATCTGTGATCACAACACTAAAGGGAGAACAACAACATTAAGGTTTGTATGAATGATCATGCTTATTTATATGCAAATACGTCTGACAAATCAATAATGTATGATTTAGCTGTTCACTGTGCATTAGTAGAAGTGCCGCCAGTCCCAGGTGGCGGCCTCAAAAGGATCCTCGGCTCTTCCCCCTCCCCGTTTTAGTCCCTCTTCAACCAGCTTCTCCGGTCAAGTGGCTGCAAAATCAGCTGCTTCCTGGCCCATGTGCTGTGGCAGAACCAGCAGCAGCCCTGGCCGCTCTGGAGGTGATAAAGTTTGGAGAAGCAGATGTGGACCCAGGGAGGAGCAGAAAAGGCCCGTGACGCTAGGCTGGGGTGGCATGTTGAGCACCCCAGACATCCCATGGTGGAGGGTCACGCAGACACTGAAGCAATGGGCACTGTGATAGGGTGCAGTCACACAGCGAGCTGACAACAGCGGATAGGTGGCACCTTCTGGCATCTTCTGGCTTTCCACGGGCTGGAGCCATCACAGGTACATTCCTGAACACTTTAAACAGGGGTAAAACATAATAGCGTCCTGTGTGGAGTTAGCCTTGGCCATCCAAGGATCTCACAGGACTTCTCTGTCCTACTCCTTTTCTTTTTATGCAGTAAAAAAAGGCTCGGATTTGCCTCAATTCACTGCCCAGGCTTGGCCACCCTTGTCTGGCCCTGCTCGGCTCCTGGGCACAGCACCTCTGTAGCCCTGCACGAGTCTTTCCCCAAAATGTCAACTCTCATGTTCAGAAATAAAAGGGGCAGGAAAGTCAGTGGATGGAAAATACCAGTGTCATGTGGTGCCATGTTCTTTGGGTGCTACAAAGATCACATGCTGCCCAAATGCACCATGGTGTGTTTGCACTTGCCCTGGGGACTCCTAGTTCCCAAAAGTACTTTGCATGAGCAAATTGTCAGGATCTAAGAGGGAATTGGCATAAATAAGTAGCAAATTTCTTTATCTTATTTCTCTGTGAGCATGGACCCTGGGATAGATGTTGATGTGGTGTGAATGCCTTCATTTCTTCTAGATTTGCTTGTGATGGTGATGAACTGTGCTTTCAGCTAAGGCAAGAAGCTCCTTAGGAGGCAAGAAAAAAACCTTTGTCCTTGAGCTGTTGTTATACTTCAGGCTGAGAAGGAATTGTGTCCTCCTGGCCAAGGTACACTGGATAGGAAATGCCTCAAACATGGTTTAGCTGACAAGAAACATCAAGAAGTTATGGAGCAATGTAAGAAGTTTTCTTTCTCATTCCAGACCATACTGAGCCAGCTCAGCAAAGGATGAGGGTGGCTGGAGAAGACTGCATGGGTTCCCATGTAGCGATTCCTAGCACACTCTGAGATCCCCGTGGGCAGCCTTGTCTCCTTCCCACTCCTCCCGCCTTCCAGGAAAGCCAAGGCTGTCCTGACTCAGTGACTGTCTACAGCTCCTGGCTGCAGACCAGGGCGAGGAGCTGTCTCGCTTCTCCGGGTACACCCAGATGCCCCTACCTTTGGGATCATGAATCCCCACAATCCAGCACCTCATTGCTCAGCAAAACCCTCTGAGCTCCTGTTTGCCGTGGCAGGTGAAAAGAAGAGCAACCTGAGCGAATGCTGTGCTGCACACTCTGTCTCAGGGATAAATTGCTCCGTTATTGCCAGCTTAGGAAGCCCTAGTCAGAAAGCTGTGAAAGCAAGCAAGAAATCCCAGTGTACACAACGCTGGGGGGACGAGGGGAGGAGTAAGCTTAATGGCCTGCATGAATTGTCAAGCAAACCCTCTGCAGACTTCAGCATCTTCAGTGGCACATTCTCATTCTGACACAGAAGCGACATTTATAGGTCGTAACTCTGAGGAACAGTTGGTCTCTCTGGCACTATTACACTTAAATGTGAAGGGCTTCATCTGCTGACTATCACAGTGGAAAAGGCAAGTTGAGCAGTTAAAGTAACAGTTCAGGAAGATCCCCTAGGGATGCAATGAGCAAAAGAGAATAATCAGGCATTTTCACAACTTGCCCCGATAGTGTATTAGTTTCTGACTACTAAGCTGCTTTTAGCTTTCCCAATTTGTTTTTATGCAGGTCTCTAGAATATTTGGTGCATATTCCTACTGAATTTATAATTATAATTGGATATCTACCAAAATAAACTATGGATCAGTGTGGTAGGAAATCTGCTGTGTAGATGTGTATGTGTGTGTGCACATATGCACAAACGTGCACATCTGCACACCCCAGCCCTCACACATGCAGTCTTAAAAAAGCTACTCAGAGATCGAATTAGCTTAGAAATGGAGCATCTGCACAAGCAATAATTTCATTACAGGGGAAAACAGGAAACTGTGTTTCTCAATGAAGCTCAGATTATGAATCCGGTCATTTGCATTGGAATTTTAATAGGTTTGTACAAAAAAAGGACTGGCACATAGCATCCTTCTCTGAATGTGATCTAACACAAGGGGGATGTTGCAGACATTGTGCACGCGCTGGGCAGCGTGTGAGGTTGTGGTGTGCGATACGGCAAGTGTCCCCGTCCTGGGAACGGGAAGCTGCTGAAGCACGTGCTGCTTGGCCATTTTGCCCACTTAGATATTTGTTACTGAAGAGGAAGATAATGTCTTTAAACAATTTCATATCGGTGCCATGGCCATGCTTTGTGCTAGGTTAGGACTGCCGCCTCTAAAATGATTCCTGCCAAGGCTGTGGGAAGCTGATTTGTGTTTATGTGGCCCGATCAAAAGCTGGGGACTGAGGTTATGCTGCAGTGATGACAAAACGAAAGCCAAGGCTCCAGGTCTGGATCAGCCCCCAAACCATTGCTGTGCTGCACTGAGATTTGAGGTTCTTCCCCTAATGAGAAATGGAGGTTTTATGAGTGGTTCAAGTGTGGATGCTGGGATGAAGCACTAGAAAAAGGAGTCATGTTATTCCACATGGGCTGTTCTCAGATGCTGTGCAAATCTCATTTTCCATAAGGATGAGGGAGCTCTTGATTTCATATAACATTTCCCCCCTCATCAATCCCAGCTTGGTTAGGTGGGAGGAATCAGCAGCTGTTGAAATACTCCCACATTTTGGGGGAGGCTCTTCCTGCGGGCACTGTGCCTCCCTGCAGCCCGGACAGCCTTTTGCGGAGGTGCAGGGTGACCTTCCTCCATGCAGAAATGCTCCTTATCCTCCCTGGGCATCCTGCAGAGCGAGACTACAACTCCCAGCAGCCCCAGGAAGGAACCGGAGGAGATTTTAAGCCTGGGCTTGTTTCTCTTCCCTAACAAATGGCATTAGAAAATCCAATCTCCGATTGGCCTTTTGTTTTAATTAGCACCGAAGAAGTTTGCAAGAGTGGGAAAAAGGGATTCATTCCATCATCTCTGTGAAAGATTTTGTCAAGGCGACAGATACACACCAAAATCAAGTAGATCAGCTCACAGCCCGCCTAGGCTCTTCCTGCAGAGTTCTTACTAGTATGAAATATTAAAAGTGCCATGTCCTTTCTTTCACATATTTCTTCATATTCAGTCTGGCCACTCAATTGATATGTAAATAAAGTGTACCAGCACTCTATAAAATGTAGATACCCTGCATTATTTAAGCTGCGAAGGCGATGCATCATCCGTTATGTGGCTCATTGGGGGAGCCCTGCTGTGTATTTGGCAATAAAACCTCAGAGCGCCTCATCAGAAACAGCAGTTGGTCCAGGGGAAGTTCATTTATGCATGAAATATTCACAGAGCAACAATGCAAACCTTAAACATCAGTAATTGTTAGATTTCTATTGCCTCTAACTAGTGTCTCTAAATTATTGCAAAAGACCAGCCAATTTGCAAATTACATATATTTGTCATGCTCTTGTACCTTTAGTGAACAGACCATAATGGTGATAGCATTTTTAATGTACACAGTCACTGAGCTTCTTTGGGAGAGCTAGCCAAAGACTAGCTCTTTAATGGAAAGAGCTGGCCAGGTCGCTGGAGAAAGTCCCTGATATATTAACTGACTCATTGTCTGTGATTTTCCCAAATGTTTATCTCCAGCTTTTAGTCTATGAAGAAACTTCATCCGAGAAGGTCCTCCCACTCTCTGACTACCCTGGAGAAAATCTGTCTGATCATGTTACTAGAAACATGCAGAGGCCACGGTATGAGCAGGGCTAGTGCAGGTTGGTGCCTGGCTCCTGCAAGTCAGTCCTCGCTGCTTGGAGATAACCTTGCCCAAAGGTTTTGTAACCGTGGAGGGGAAGCACCTCTGGAAAAATCTGCCTGTGATCCCATGTTGTAAACTGCTGGGCAGGCTGAGTGCTTCGTGTAATCCCCTTGAAGGCTGCAGAGTCACGCCAGGAAAGACTGATACCTGGGGAGAGATCTATCTGTGCCACCCTTTGGCATGCCCTGGATTGAGAAAGCAGATAAGCAGATCTGCTCGCTTGGAGCTGTGCTGGGATTGGCAATGGATGCGCAACCAAGAGTTTGTGAAATGGTCTCTGTTACAAGCTGGGGATTTTTCAACTATCTTTAGTCATGTAGAGCATGAAGACTGCCCATTGGCAACTGCCTTTTATAGGACTGGGGTGCCCATCGTGTGCGTGCTGTAACCGTCGTCTCTGTGTCATCTCCCCTTTGCAAGGCCAGCCAAAGCATGGACAGCGCAAAGGGACACTGTGAGCTGGGAGCCAAGTGCTGCCACTCAAGCAAGGAATATATTTAATACCTTCAGGTTCATTAATATCCTCCCCTGCAAGAACCAAAATAACAACCAGGAGTTCAAAGGGTCAATTAACACTCACAATCCCTGGTCTATCAGCACACTGATTTCTGAGCTGCTTTATGACGATAAGGTATTATTAGATATTCCTTATAAGAGGTGTAGAAGGAAAGTGATCGGTCCCCGTCTTTCCACTTCCCGGTTAATGTTTAACAAAAGTCTTTTTATGTGCTTTTCCATTTAATACAGTAATAAAATATAGCATCACCTTTGACAAATCTCTTCCTCCTCACAAAGGAAAGGGCACATTTCCCCAGCTGATAGCGTGTTGTTTTACCTGCTGTGCTTTATGTCTCCTTGGGAGAGGAATCTCCTTCATCAGGTTGATAAAACACAATATCTTTTCCCCAGGCATATTGGTCCCACAGGAGGAGTCAATAGTAGAGGACAGGGGAAGAAAGCATCCTTTCTGGCTGCATGAGGTGGGTAAGTGATGTTGCCTTTCTGCATGTCTTGCTGTTCCAGAAGGAGCCAACACCTCTGATGGCATTTCCTTCTCCCTCCAAGTCTCAAAGCAAACTTGACATGAGTTTCTATCCCCTCTGCATAAAACCAGCTGCCTGATGGACAACCAGTGTGCATGCTTTGGAAAGGTTTTGGTGCCTTTAGGTAATGTAGAGTCGTTCCAGAAATTACAGGTGTGGGGTTGAAGTTCTCCTGCATCGCGCTTTTGGAGGAGGAGCAGCCGCACAGTTGCCAAGTTCACTCCGGGTTCAGAAGACTTGATTGCAGTGCCTTCTTTTGCATTTTTTTCTAAGACCAGCTCATCTCTATGGCCTTGTCCATGTTAGAACGGTGAAGATTAGTGTTACAAGTGTGCATAAATTCACAGACCAGTCCTTTCCCTACGCCCCACCCCTAGCAACAAGCCTGGATCAGGTTTGAGCTCCAGCCTTCCACATTTTACTTGGAAGAGCAGGGCCAGAGCTATCAGCTGGGGTCTGGGCCTGTAGCCCATTGACCACGTCTGCTCCAGACCTCGCAGGGAGGCTTTCACCCTGCACGGAGGTCTAAGGTCTCATAGGAAGGAATTACACCCTCATCAATCGGAGCAGGAAGGCAACTCGGGACTCGAACTCAAGCAGCAAAATGGCACCTTTTGGCCATCAAGCAGGAGATGACGATAAAAGCTAATTTAAAAAAAAAAAATGTGCTAGAGGTTTTAGTCACTTAGCAAAATGAATTTCATGTACAGGTTCTGAGGTTGGACTCCTTCAGAGGTGATCACTCTTGACTCTAGGCTTCTCTTTGACTTGTTTTATGATGTTTGCTGAAAGTTCAGAAAATTAAATCTTTTGCAGTTTCAGAAAAGCACATGATGGATGTGTTTTGGGATTCAAATCAAGGGAGGGAGAATGCTTCTTTAAATTATTAGTTTGGCTTCTCTCCACCATGCTGCCGCTCTGTTAATTAAACAGCGGACATATGTTAAAGCTGTTTTACAAGCATCTGGAAAGAAAAATTAACATTTTTTATCACTGTCACTGTAATTTCTTAACTGTATGTGTATGTGGACAATATGAAAATTAGTTTCATTTAAAAGTTTGAGTGGCTTGCGTTGATTAGAAGACAAGCAAGATGAGGAAAGGGAAGTCTGATGGATGAAGAAGAATCTGGCCTGGGGAATGGGAGGCATAACATGATGCCTGATGAAACTGGTGAATCAGGATGGAAATCTAATAGCATGCATTTGTATTAAAAGAATCATGTGCATTTGTATTAGCCTTTTCCATTTGGCTGTGTGTAGTCTGCATAACAAAAACAACAGTACCCTGTGGAACAAATTTTGGTGGGTCATTACATGTAGTCTTTGAGTTTTTCTTGCAGTTTGGAACCCTCAAAGCATTGATACAGCAGACTGAATGTCAAGTCTGTTATTTAAATACTATTGTTTGAGCCCGACTGTTCCTCCTCACAATAGTTCTTGCACAAAGTCCTCCCTTCTGGAAAATTCTTCTGCTAAAAAATGCAGAACCTGAGGTCTGCAATAAAAGAACTGTGGCACAGGAACCATGCGTGGCCGCCTTCAACTAGGTATATCTCTTCCAGCCTAGACCTGTAAGACAAGAGGGAAAAAGGAGAGTGTCAAAATTACTGTCTGAAACTAATAGCTGGCTTCATGAATTGAACACAGCAGAAATCCTTGCTCTGGTCTGGAGTGCATGAGTCTTAGGTTGCACAATGAGCTGCACGGTGGACATTAAACAATATGTTCCTAAACTGATAGACTGTACAGACTCCACTTCCAGAATCCTCAGTCAACACTCTGGCAATATGTTGTTTAACATTGAAAAAATGTCCAAATCCAAAAATCCTGAATAATGAGGTACGCTCAATTCCAGCTGGACAGGATGGACCATACAACAGAACATGACAGAGATTCCTGTTTTTTCTAGCTGTGACAAGAAAAAAATGGGCTATGAAAAGGGTCTAAGGCTGGGAAATTCAGAGCCTTTGGGCCAAATCTGTTTACTCACATAAACAGTCTTTTTAAAATTAACGGGATTATGCCTTAAGAATAAGGGTCTGATCCAATAACCATTGTAATCAATAACTCTTCCCAAATTTCAAATGCCCTTAGTGAACACGACTTGTTCATGAGTCGTCAAGGAAAATAAGCACCAAAATACCTGCGTAGAAATGCAGAGTTAAGTAAGATTTTTTTTGAGAATTCCAATACCCAGTTGAATTCTTATTATTTCTTTTCCTTTCCTTTTTTCTTTTCCATTTCCCTTTTCCTTTGCCTTTTCCTTTCCTTTTTCCTTTCCCTTTCCCTTTCATTGTCTCTTTCTCTCTTTTTTTTTTTAACTTGCAAATAAAAACATGCTTTTATTTTCAACCAGAGAAAATTTCCTATCCAAAAATATAGACTGAGGCAGGCCATCCTTTCTTTTATCCATCCTGCCACCCATTATATTCTCCTTGAAATTCTACAGAAATTATTACTATGTTTTCAGAAGAAAGTATCATTGAGCCCCTGTGAGAGTGGTAGAACCAAGTCCTGACCTGCTGTGAGACAAGCCAGAAACTAGTGGTTTCACTAATCCAGAACTACCACTTCTGTTTCCATCTCTCCCTAATCCTCACTTTCCCTATCAGTCTTTTTATAACAATAGAAAGAAAAATATATCTGTATTCGTATACCCCACCACCAAGTTGAATGGGATTTTCGTTCTAAAATGGGTGCCTGTAAGGATGCTGAGTGAATATACCTTAGCTGACTGCTTAACGTATGTAACTCGGTCCTGTGTGCATGTTGTTAAAATAATGAATGCAGAAGCCTGAACTGTCAAACGAATTAATCTTGTGCTCCTGATGATATCACAAACCACTAGGGCTTCACTCTCACAGGTTGCAATCTCATCAACCCCCCTGCCTATTGATTTATACCTACAGAATCCATCCTTCTCCCTATCCATTATCCTAAATGCAATGCTAACATACAAGAGAAAATCTATTTGAGTTCATTTGAATTTTTCTTTTTAGCTTCTGAATTAATGTTTTCTAAAAGGGTATCTTAATCAGGCACTTTTTTTTTATTAAAAGAAATATTGCAAGAATAAAACACCATCCCCCAAAGGTTCAGTCAGTGATGGCAAAATAGCATATTTGGCTCCTGTTATCCCAGTGTGCTTTTTTTCCCCTCTGTGAAATTAGTGATGTGAATTAGATCCAAGAATTTTAACCCTATTTGACCAGTGAGAGTTAACTGATGAACACAGTTAATTTATTTGATGAATCAGTGTCAGGGGGATTGCTGTTTTTTTTTCTTCCTTCTAATAATATAAAACTGCAAAACTGCAGGTTATGTAATTAGTTTGAATTATATCATTGCAGTGGTTAGGGAGATCTGCCTTTTTTGCTACTATCAACAGGGTGTTTCTGAAAATGTGTCGTTGCATTTCTGCATGAGATAAAAAACGTTACTGCTTGTAGTTAGTGCATAGCATCGCTGTCCAAGCAAGTGGACAAAAACACTTCAAGACATTGATGTTTGTTCATTGCTTTTCATGAAGTTTTTAATCCTGCCTTGTTTGCAGACTGATGCTTGCATTTCAATCACATTTTCAAATTTGTCCTACACAGAAATTTTATCAACCTTTTTATGTCTCTTTTTCTTAATGAAAACTGTGGTTTCTGGACAGTTGTTTGTTTCTAGAAATTGAGACTTCAATGAAAACAAGATATATTAATCTCACACACATTTTACAATGGTGAGTAATACTATTGTGAGTTAACAAAATGAATTCCCCTGAAATGTTTGTGATATATACAACAAGCTCAAACCTACAAACCAAAATCTTGAAATTCAGCTTTTCCTGAGTAAAGACAGACATTGAGTGTAATCGTTCCCTTTTATGAATAAAAAAAAGAGGCAAATTATTTCATCTTAACCACTTCTTACTAGCATCTCCACATAGGTTTTTCTATATATCTATACTCTATATGTGTCTATTATATATATACATATATATGCATATATATGCACGCGCTGTATACTGACAGGTTTACAGAGGCTGAGCTCACATGGGCGCTCCTTTCCTGGTAGTCCAGTGGGATGGAGTGTGGCGGGAGCCAGCGTGCTCACGAAGAAGAGAAATTCAGACTTAAAGCAGGGGACAGTAGGGACAGGGAAATGCACCTGACAACCTCAACCATCGTCTCTGTAGCTCTGTGGAAACAGCTAACTCCAATCCCTTGGCTAGCAAAAACACCATCGAAGGCATCAAGGGTATCTGAGGGCTCAGACACTTCAGAAGATTTTGTCCCAGTCACAAAGGAAACCTGGTGGAAAAGCTGTAACTTAAACTGTATTTGTCCAAATTCTTGGGTAACCACACAAGCACCCTCCTCCCGTGTATCAGAAATAACTCAAGTATAAAACAGAGTTTTCCATGATATGTAGGTCAGATACCTCTGCCCAAATCCATATAGGATCTAATTTCAGATTTTGTGTTCTAGGTTGAACACATCTCTCCATTTGGGACTACACGAGCCTTGTGTTAGCTCTGATTCCCTGACCGTTACAGTCACAGCCTTGTTGGAAAAGCTATAGCAGGGGCATGTTCCTGTATCCTTAGCTGCTCTGAATTCCCTTCAACCCTCAGTACAGGAATCCTAGAATAATGGGAAATGTGAAAGCAGAGAGGAATAATTGCATTTGACTTTCTTTTGGAAGATTGTGAAACAGCAAGGATTATCCTTACTGAAACTAAAACTACAGAAGGATTAGTATCTTAGTATTCAACCCCCAAATCCAAGCATCCCAGAATTTCCAGTTTGGTTCCACAAATGGTTTGTGTTGGGACAAAGTCTTGCCTGCAGGTGATGGTTAAATCGTAAAGCTGAAAGGACAAAGAATTCCAACAGGAGTAAAAAAAAGTTTTTGTGTATTTCCTGAGCAATTTGAATTTTTAAAAAAACAATGATTTTAATTAAAATGAGTTTAATTAAAGCTAATTTCTGTTTCCTTCAATTTATTTATAAAGATCAATCTTTGTTTCTAGCTACAGTTTTCTCTAAAAACTACTCGCAGGAGTTTGCTCTGCTGGAGATCAGTTTGTCTTGAAAGGTCTCTTCCACTGCTGTGGGGATAACGTGTCACCTCCAGCACTTGTTTTGGCCAAAGCTGGTGGGGGGGATAAGCCCAGCTTGAGCTAATGTGTAACACATCTTTCATTTCCAAGCGCTCAGGCCCTTCTGCGACCGTAGGCTGGGAAAAGGACTGGGCATACTTGTAAGGTTTGCAAAATGCTTTCTGCCTGCATAAGAGTCCTTTACTGTCACAGTCTTTGCCTTGCGGGTTAATAAAACCATCCATCACGCTTCCCGATGACAGATGTCTAAATGTCCGAATAATACCCAGCATGGAGAGCTATGCGTTTTGACAGCCAGAATCAGGTTTCATAAGAGATCGAGAGGACTCCAGAAGTGAATGGAATGCACAGATGTTAGCAAGCCTGTCCTTCTGATTAAGTTTGCTGCAATGCAGAAGGTATAAATATGTTCGAATGCTCGGAAGGCCATGGGAAATGAGAGACTGCATTTTAGCACCCAGCACTTTTGAGTCCCAGGGTAATCCTGATTTTAAGTACACCTTTTATAGACCAATCTGGCTGAATTGTTTTACAAGTTAAATGAAGCAAAGACTTTGTAGAAGTATTCTGGCAAACAATATAATGTATCACTTAAAGAGCCATAACCAAGCAAGTGGAAAATGCAGCTCTTGTTGCAATTTAAAGCGGACTAACCATAGTTCATATTTAGCATTCATTGTGGTAAATGAAAATAAATATCAGCAAGCAAATAGTCAGTGTACCCATGTACACTCTGCTAGCCAGGGATCAACATATGTTCTTGGGTAGCCATCAGGCAGGCAGTTTATAACGCTACTGAGGGTCGTGTTTTCAAAGGGCTGGTTGGTAGAAGCAAAGGTAATTACGGATGGTTTCTGTGAAGCAGCAAACTGCTACGGAGCAACCGCCACTCCATCCTCCATGGTGAAAGAAGCTTTTATTCCTACAGCCCAGTGCTTCAGTCTGTGGGGCAACGTTATCACCCTGGATCTGCCCTGGCAGGGAGGTGACAGGGAGGTTTGGGAACAACTTGACCTGACAGGAACATCTAGGGTTGCAGTTCGGCCGCATGCTCTGCCACGTGGCTCCGCAGGACCTGCCTGGGGGTTATAAACCTATGAATTTCACACCTTCCGCATCCCAGTGACTTCACGAGGCAGAGCTTTCCACTGATTTTTTTTTTAATCCTTCCAGAAATTTATGTGAATTGGGAGAAAATTGCCATGCAGAGTTTTGATGATCCGTTATCCGATTTGTGCGTAATTGGACTTGCAGTCCCTTGAAGCAGAGGTGCACAAAGCACGGGGACGTCACAGTCCAGCACTGCCCCGGCATTGCAGCACAATAAAAACTGATCCAAGCAAGTTTTCCCTGGCCAGATGATTCCAACCAAAGAGGAGCAGGCAATAAATCAGAGAGAGGGGAACCTCTCTTCGGTATTTGTGCTTTACCCATCCGTTTCATAGCGGCACTTTGCAACATGTCCTAATCGGTCACTTCCTGGAATCTCAAAAAATTCACAGGGAGGTTCAGCTGCTCGGGGCCCTCCGTGGCCGGCTTTTCCGCTGCGAAAGCTGACACCCCAGCGGCACAACCGCCCGGGGACCCGCTGCTCCCACACTGTGCTGGCCGAGCCAGTGTTGGGAAAGTTGTGCTTTTCAGGGGCTTTTAGCAGGGGAAGTGCCACATTGGTTATTTGTGGATCTATAGCTAATTGCACTATTTTATCCAGGATGATACCAGCGAGGCAGAACATTGATGGGACTAGAAATGTCTTCTGAGTGACTGTGCCGGAGGCTGGAAGCGCTTGCTGCTCTAGGTGTCTTAGGGAGTCCCTCTGCCAAGCTGGTAAATCTGAAAGCTCTAACTCATTCAGGACTGAAAAAATCCTTCAGTCTCCAATGAAGCATTTGAGGAGATTTTGATGCATGGATTTTTATAGCCTGGAATTAATAGAGAAAAGGAATAAATCTTGATTTTCATAAAAAAAATGAAAACTGGAATAACTCCCCACAGATAAGATGTTCGTATGAGACTTACTCTTTCAGGCACTCACTTTTGCTATCTTTGCCTAAAACTTGCCTCGTGCAATAGTCGCCATGCACGAGTCCACGGCAAGCTGCACCTGAGCTCCACTTTCCTTTCCCTTTCCTGCAAACACGTCGCCTCTCCTCTGCGTTTCCCCCGTCCCCTGCACGTTGCACGGTGCAGACCACGACTGTTCCCGCTGAGCGCGCGGCAGCGCCGTCTCCAGCACGCAAGGGGTTAATAGCTCTAAATCTAGAGTACTCATCTGCAATCTCAATTTGCTCAGAGTCCAGCAGCTGCATTAGTTGAGATAATTCTGTCAGTGAGTGCTGTTTGTACCCAGAACATGCCTGCTAAATTTGTTAAAGAATACCCCAGACTAACGCATCATTACACTCACAAAGTCATCTATCTTTTACTTCAGATTAATTCTTTTTTTTCCCTCTCTCTTCACCTCCTCCATAAATCCTGGTGCACTTAATTAATTTCAGTTCCAGTGTAAGGTCCATAATACAGAATTGTTCAAGCAAACACAAAATTAATTATTCTATTTACAGCCTTCTCATTGAAAGGAGCATTTCATCTTTCATAATTACATTTTGGAACGTCCAATTATGAATTCAGACTTCTGCTGCTTTGCATACCATGATTGTACGCAAGTGTCTCCATGCCAATGAGAACCGAGATTTGGGTCTTACATTTCCTTCCAATTAGACTAAATCCAAGTACAGATCCAGCCTGAAAAACCTTTTCAAGAGGTGACAGAGGGAGAGGGTGGGAGATGGAGAGGGGGGGCTAAAGAATCAGGTTAGAAAAATGTGTGTGTGAATGTGCATTAACATTTCTCATCTGGCTGGAGAGATGTCTTTATCACACAGAACAAGGCTTGCTGCGGCTGGTTCAGTAACCCTACCAGCTGCTACAGGCTTATTTCTACAAGAATGAGACTTTATCTAACTATTTTTGAGGTAATGGGAAAATTCCTTGGCTTCTGTGTCTTCAAGAAAAGCTTTTGAACTTATGCACAAGCTGATATATATATATATATGTGTGTATATATATACACACACACACAATTTCTGTTAATTATATCAATTTTTAATGCCTTCGATCACACTAGTCGTTTTCCTCAACTAATTTGTAAGTGAAATTTGAAACCATAAAGGTTTTCTGCTTGCTGGAAACCTGGGGCAGATTCAAGGTTTTATGCTTTTTTTGAGAGAAATCTAGCCCTTGGACACAAACCAGGCCAGGAATCCCTGTGGACTCTGCAGCTCTTGCTGCTACCTGACTGCAAGCAGAATTCCTCGGCATAGCAGAGATCTGCGCTGGGTGTTTAGTTCACCTTGAATCTGAAATGCCATGTGAAGTGGGAGGGGTGGGGAGTGAAACAGTGCTTTCCCAAGCATCTTTTTTTTTTTTTTCACTTGCAAAAACAGAAGGATTTGGCTCATATTTAACATTTGGGGGGTTCTCAGAGGGACCCCATGTGATGCCCAAAGCTTCTCTAGGAAAATTGTTCACACTGGAGAAAGATCTTGGGGTGCTTATCAAGTGAGGAAAGCAGTTAGCAGCGAGATAAACCTCATGTCCGTGGTTCAGAGAACATGGAAAGCCGTGAGCTGAGGACAGCTGCCCACTTGCCATTCTTCTGGTGGCAGATTGATGTCCTTCTGTCTCTGCACTATTCACCCGGTGCCTGATGTTTCTGCGTGGTCTCCACTGCGCTAGAAGAACTTTTGTCCCTAGCAGAAGCTCAGTAGAACAAGCTCGAGGCTGGGACATGGAGCAGGGTTAAGTCCCAGCTTTGCCACTCGACTGCGGCTGCCCTGAGCAGGGAATTGCAGCTGGCATCTCTGTGGTAGGAACCGTGAGGCTGACCAGGCACAGGAGGCTGGGATGGATGGAGGGAGCACGGCTGCATGGGATGCGTTCGCCTGGAGCCTTCCTGCGCCTGGCTGCCTGGGGACGGGGCTAAAGCAGGATCGACTGCAGCCCTCCTTCCCTCCCGCCGAGCTCCCCAGCTCCTCAGAGCGCCTCGCGAGCAGCTTTTTGCATTCAGGAGAGAGCAGAAACTGAAACTGCATCTAGCTAAAGAGGTCACCCAGGCAATTCAATGCTTTTTACGCCATCCCTTTTGCATACTTGAGCAAAGGCCATGCTCAATCTGACCTTTGGAGATATCTAGTTTAAAAATTCCCCACCAGTACGGATCAAAATGACCTGTTATGAGAGCTACAAAGTAGCTCCAGAATCCACCTGTCAAGACTGATCATGCTCTGAAAAGCCAAAATGTGCCCATCTCCTTAGAAACACAAATAAATTGCTTTAGCCTTATCTATAGTTTTACAGTGACTGCTATTCTAATAGGATGAAGCATGGTAATCAACTTTATAGAGCATATTTCCACGGCACACCAGTTATGTCATGCCTTGTTTACACAATTGGAATTAGGGATTAAGAGGTACACATACTGGGCAGGAGTCCAAAAATACTTTTACAGCCTGATTTACTGGCCAGCCCATGCAGGACTTGGGAATCCTGCGTGCGCCCGGCTGCAGAGGGGTTGTTCCTGCCTTCGGCACGCAGGGCTCTTAGCAAACTGCGGAATTGCACGAGTCCAAAAAACCCAAGCGGATGGGCCTGGAGGGTGGGGGCTGCGTGTCACCGCTCGAGCCGGGGCAGGGTGGGGAGCGCACACAACTGCTGCTGCTGCTCTGGAACCTGCTGCTCTCCAGACAGCTCTTCCATTGCCCGTCGGTGCCCAGACACTTGCTGAGGGCTGTGTGGAGCGTCCGTAAGGCGAGTGGCCAAGAAACAGGGCCTGCAAAGTGTGCCGAGACTAAACCAGTGAGATGGCTTCACACTGAATTTATCTCCGAAATAAGCCACGCTAATAATAGCAAGAGAGTTTAATCTGCAGTAGTGTGTGGTGAGACCGGTCAACATCGCGGGCTCCTGGTGTGAGGACACGCTGCCACACAGTCTGTTAACGGCACCAAGAGAAAAACAGACAAATGTCAATATGACCAAAAGACTTCACAGTGAAGTTATTTTTTTGCGGAATTACCATTTTCATTACCAGGAGTGAAATTCACTGCCTAAGAGTTTTAAACAACTTTGTGGATCTGAGGCAAGATGGCAGAGAGACACTCTAGTATTGGGCCAATTGATGTAGGAGAATGGAAAAGATGAGGTTTTCATCACACAGGGGATGAAGAGAGATCTGAGAATCAAAAAAAAAGTTACTCTTTCTTTCTAACTGTATGATAGTCCTACAGGAGAGCTTTTGTCACTGCTAATCTGTTTTGATTATTTTCTTAAATGTCATATTATAACGTCATTAAGATGAGATGTAGGCTTGACTGTGCCCTTTTAAAATGTGAGTCATAAAAATATTTAAGAAGATGACATAGGAAGAGTTTTTAATCTTAAATAAGTGTTGTTTGCTAGGAGAGCATGAAGTGGTGAACGTGTTCTTTGCCCATTCTCACTGGAGAGGATCCAGGTGTCCCTTACTAAATATGAAAGTGGGCTGATTGCCTTCATGCTGCACATGTGCAAATCCAGAGGTTTTCTAGGGTTTATATAGGGCTGGATGAGAAAAGAATTTGACTTAAGGGTTATGAAGAGA
This sequence comes from Crypturellus tataupa, assembly GCA_034781795.1. NCBI lineage: Eukaryota > Metazoa > Chordata > Aves > Tinamiformes > Tinamidae > Crypturellus > Crypturellus tataupa. Next base: position 4,980,256 of record JAWLRI010000180.1, read on the forward strand.
GGCATATCGCTCAGTCAAGCATGGAAAAGTGTCTCAGATTTGAATGAGCCTGGATGGCAAAAAGCCGTGAGATGGGATCTGGACATTTCCACTCTCCACTCACCTCCTGGAGCAGACACAAGGAAAGAGGAGCCCGAGGAGCCCTGGGGCACAGCCCAGCCACGCCAGCCGGCTCCCTGCGCATCGGCACAGGCACGAGAACCGTGGTTCATGCTGGAGACTCAGTCCCAGGACATCTGTGCCTCGAGGTACCCGACCACAGGCTGCACTCAAGCATTTCTCAGCTCAAGCTAAGAACTGCACAGATTTTTCCTCCTTCTACATAAAAAACTATGTAGGCTTCATAATAACGTTTTCGCTTGCTATTGCTAATCTGTTAGAAGTAGACAAGTGTAAAGTTTTCTAGGGGAAGCTAATCTGTGTCGTATTAATCCATTTAGCAGTGATGTCTGTGGCCAGTCTCATCTCTTGCGGGAGGGATTTCATGTCTTACATAAAAAGGACATAAATAGTCTCTTTTAAAAGCTGTTGGAACACTTTTAAAAGAGAAAAAGTTTTATAGGATTTATTGCCAAAAAAGGATTATGATGACCCTCTTGTCCAGCCTCTGGCCTAACACAAGCAGTTCATGAACTGAAGCCCACGTCTTGCACTTGGACTAGTGTGTGTTTTTTTTTTAAAGCGCATCCAATCTTGGGCACATTGGTTCGTTCCATAACAAAATATTTTTCTTACTGTCCTTAGCTGTCGGGAGTTAATTGCTCCGTGTTGTGAGCCGTGCATGCTGCTGTGCTGTTCCACCTGGCAGCTCTGCTTTTGTTTGTTAATTAGGTATTAATTGCAAAGGCCTTGGGGATTTGTAGGTGAAGAGAGCATGTGTATATTGGCCCAGCACATAGGTGATAAAAGGGATTGAGTGGGACAAAAAACCAGACTTTGCATGAATATATACCGAAGGGTGTTATGTCCTGATACTGAGGGCTAGATTAGGGCTGCAGATCCCTGATGCACCTTTCTCCTTGATGGCCGGATTCACCAGCATTATCTGCTATAGTAATTTTGCAGAAGCCTAAAAACTGAGTTCTCAGAATGATGAAGAGGACAAAAGAAGATGGAAAATGCGACAAGGAGGAGATTTTTAGAGAATAGCTTGACAATTTCCTGTTCAAATGATTGTTTTAAAGCCTTTGTGCTTCTGTTGTGCTGCCAGAAATGTGCTAGGATCCATAAGCCTTGCACAGGACTTTTAAAATTATTTTAAGTCAGCTAAATAAATACATAAGTGTTATTCCTGATTTGCTGGCTCACGCAAAGCCATTCCTTACTACTCCAGCAATCTTGTTAAGTCATAGAGGCTTCTCTTTGCAAAGCTCAAGCTCTTTTTCTTACCTCATCTTGACAGCCCCCCTCTAAATGCTCTCCCTTGTTCCGACTTGTGCTCTCAGTTTGAACCAGCTGACCTCAGCAGGACAAACAGTGAGAGGAGCCCAGGTGCCACCTTTTACTGCCATTTCTATCAGAGTCATATCAACCTACTGTATCTGGATAATGTGCTTTTCCTACCCTCAGCACCCCTATTTATCCTGCTTCCCAAGGTTATCAGGGGAACATGCAGTATCTGTAATCACAAAGTCATCAGGACAAACTAAAAACCTGGATTATCAAAAGCAGCACTCTGTAAGCTGTACTGGAGTTGTGGATTTCTTTCCCTCTGCCAAGGACTCCAAAGCACAGATCCTGCGCAATAAATATGGAAACATCTGGACCTGAGGAACAAAATCTAGATTTTCAGTTGTTCATTCTCTCGAGTTAATCTGTGTTTTTGTGTTTATTCAATTCTGTATCAAGTGGTCTGAGAGTTATACTAATCACTGTACTACAGGCCAGTTATACTAATCAGCATCCTTATGAACAGTGGGCAGCAAGAGCAGGGAAGCATCTGGACAAAGTGACACATACCTGTGCCTTCCCTCCCATGTGGCTTCCTCATCCTCCTCTCTCCTAGTCTGTGCCTTCTCTAGAAGGTTTCACTATCTTGTTGAACCTGCTTGTTTTGTCCCTCTCCCTCTCTCTACACCTTACTGATGCTTTTCTCAGATTACGTGTATAAAAAGGGGGCTTTCCAATCTTTATGCAAGCAGTGCCATATCTCCCTGAATATTAGTGTTAGTAGATCAGAGATAGTGATGAACTCTTGCATTTTAGAAATATAGATTTTTTCTTTTTCTCTTGGAACTTTTTCCCCCCTGAGATCAGTACTTTCAAACTGATAGCACTGCTGTGTCCATAGTGAATCTAGGGGACCTTTTGCTCTCTTAGCTCATGTAATCACGTACTAGACAACACTTGGAAGTAGTTTAACTATCATCTGAGGATGTGCAGGCTGCCCAGAGAGCTGTGTTTGCCAGGGAGATGGTGCCGAGGGCTTCTGGATGAGCCTGGATCCCAGCAAGTAAATATTCACCTGGCTGTTTTCAAAGTCCTTCAAGCTGCCTCGTTGCCGAGAGATGTTTTTAAACTCTTAACAAATGTTTATAGAAGGGCAGCATGTAGCCCAATGGGTTTGTGTTTGTGTGCTTGGTTTTCACAAGGTATTTCATTAACTATAGGTGACTGCTCTGTCCTGGCTGGGGAGAGTGATCACTTGGACTGTGACATTTCTGTTGGCTAGATTCGTAAGTTATGATTATTTTTTTCAATAGTTTTATTGCAATAGTGATAAACCACAGACATTCTTCTTATAAACAGCAGGAAACTTTGAACCTTTCAAGCACTCATTGAACTGTGGCAAACTTGTTAAGTTGTATAAAACTCAGTGAGAAAGCAAAGTGCAAAGTACTGCCCGCCTTGCATTGCTCACACGTTTATGCATGTGGCCCCAGAGCAACGTTCTTGGTTTACCCAGAGAGCAGGAGAAAAGTATTGGGCAACAGGCAGGGTAGATAGTGGCACCTTCTTATCTGGTCATGATGGCAATCTGCTCCTGTCACCTCAGTGTTTGCTGGAGAAGGTTTTCTTCGGCATGGTGCCCACCCGATCCAAGACAGAGGCCTCTGAGGGCCAAACGAGCTTGGAGAGCGTTTCTTTCTCTACCTGTTTCTTTCCTGTGTCAGTCAAGATTATTCTAGGGGGATGGAGTGATGAAGCTCCTCTCAAGAAGAAACCAAAACGTTGGGTTTGGAAACGAAATTGTTGGATTTATAGTGCCAGCAGGATGGAAATGCTTGCACCCTGTTCTCTCTTGCTCTTCCTCCCCTCAGGACATTTCTAAAATGAGGAAAGATGGATCTCAAATTGGCTTTAGGCCAGTTTGTTTTTGAACTGTTCTGCAGATCATGACATAGGAGTATTATATTAAACACCCAGAAGAGAGAAGGTGCACAGAGGCTTGTTAGGAGCATATTTGGTTACATGGTACTTGGGGCATGTGGAAAGCCTGTAGTTGTGAGAGAGTCTGCCATGTGAGCTGGGATATGGATAGAGGAATAATGTGGTAGGTAGTGCTAAAATTACAATGGCCAGTAATGCATGTGGTAGCTGTAGTCTGAGTGTTCATAAAAGGCACCAGAGATGATTCGAACTAACTCTGTGTGACTTTAGGCTGTAATGACAATGACCAAAAAAACTTCTGATAGCAGTTTGAGAGGGTCTTAAACTATGATAAGCAAGGCTATTCTTTCAAGGAAAAAAAAATCAAGAGACATTTTACACAAGATGTAAATGGTGTTTTTATTCCAGAAGACGTTTTGCTCTTGAAAACAAAGAGGACACTTTCCCACATGTTGACAAAAAGTCCTTTGAAGTAGAAAGTGTTTAACTACCATCAGAAGCCAAGGAAAAGACAACCTCTGTGAGCCAACAGTTTTTCCTACCTCTTCCCTCTGGCCCTGTCCAAATGCAGTGTCAAAGTCATTTGTTTTGGACTTGGATGGTTTACTTGAAAACCAATGCACTCATTTTTCTGCAATACTTACAACTTCTCTCCTAAAAACAATGAAAATTCAGTGTTTAGTTAATGCCTTGCTTGAAAAGACTATTTTAAATTCCTATGTGTACATAGTTTTATGCTCAGGTATTGGTTTCAGTATATTTCTGTTTATGTTAGCAATGAATTGATTTTTTTTTACTATGTTAGCATTTTATGAGACCCAAAGCTCTCTCTTGCTGCCAAAACATGATGGTTACTAAATGATTCTAATATTCTTTCCTTTTATTGCCAGACATGCTCTTAGAATAAACTGGCTATGTGAAAAGTAATTCCTTTATTCTCTTACTGTACTGTGCTACAAGAATTGGGAAGAGGAATAGGTGATAATCTCGGGGTTCCAAGTAGAAAGAAAAATTGTTCACTAACACATTCTCTTCTGGAGGAAGACTGGCTTATCCAAGCCTGGATTTAGTCTTTGGGGGATTGGAGACCACCTGGTTCCTCGCAGAGTCTGCACCCAGCCTTAGTACAGTTGCTGGCTATAAACAAGTCTTGCAGGATATTCTCTTTTGCAGTCAGGTTGATGAAGTCCCTGCCAAAAGTGTGAAGGAGCTTGCCAAGGTGGTAGGAAATTTGGTTGTGTGAAGGACGGGCACACACCTCAGCTTTGACATAGGAGCAGGGATGGGATTTGTGTGACCAGGGGTAGGTGATGAGAGTGAACATAGCTGCATCTCAGCTAGTTGTTGTGGGCTCCTTCTGCAGTCAGTGAAAATCTAGGTAATAAGAGCTAGCGAAGTCTTGAAGGCAACTCATATTGCCCTAGAATAGATGTCAGGAACATGCTACATGCAGTGTGAACTGGGCAGGATATGCTAGAGGACATGAGTCTCACTCCATGGCATTAATGAAGCTTGATCTTTGAAGAATGTTGCTGAAACACTGAGGAGCCTGAAGGTGTCAACATGTGGCTTCAGGAGTTTAGTGGCTGCTTTTCTCTCTCTCTTTCAAACTTGGAATGAGAAACTGGGATTTTCTTTCCACAATAAAAATAAAACCACTTTCCTAAGGAAGTTATAGTGAATCGTTCTCCTCCACACAGGATTTTTTTTTATACCTAAAAGAAAACCCTGTAAATGTGTGCATTAAGGCAGGAAAGAAAACACATGACTAGTAACAAGATGTCTTCTAATTCGTGGACCCAGCAGCATTTGGGGGAGCAGGGCAAGGAGGGCCAGCCTGATTCAGCTGGTCAAGAGCAATCTGCCTCAGCTTTGCAATGAGTCTGACAGAGACACATTTCCCAGCAGTAGGTTATGAAAGGTACCAAGACCGAGGTGGGAGGGAGCAGATGGACTGCAAGTCATTTTGCATCTGCAAGAAAATGGAGTTCAAAACATTCCCTCTAGAGTGGTATCCAATACCAAAATTGGATTTGGGAACTTGGAGTACATGAATATTTGTGCTGTCAATAAGAGTTATCTGTATACAAAACCCTTTCCTTGTCTGCTTTCTCTACCATGCTTCCTTCTTAATTCATTTTCAGTCTTTAATGTACTGTTGTGTAGCATCCTCTCCCATTAGGCCCTGTAATGTGCTCCGATTGCCTTCAGCTTGACTGCACTTAATAGCCAGCGTAAATAGAACTTAGTGTAGCATGCACTAACATCTCTATCCATTGTCCGGAGATTAAATACATGCCACAAATGGTTTACGCATCATCAGCCTCGAGCCCTCGTTTCATAGCTCCCAACCAAAAGAGGATATTAAATTAATTTGCAGGTTGCTTTAGCAAAGCCTAACAAAAAGAGGGGAGAAAAATCCTGAGGGTCATTATGCATATAATATCCATCAATCAAAAAAGAGGGGTGGAAAATGATAATAGCAGGTCATTATAAGAGGACAGGTGCACACATATTTAGCTCTATCTCTAGTTCAGGTCAAAGCTTAATGGTGTTAACTGGAGAGGAATGCAGGCTATGTGAACAGTGTGTATGTGTGAGGAAGAGGCAAAAGGGCAGCAGGGTGTCAGGACAGCGCAGTCTCTTGCAGATCTTCATGCTTAACCCTTTATTCTGCCTGGACATGAGCTGAGCTCATAAGAGGGAAGAAGCAAAACAGCGAAGCAGAAGTTTAAAAGCAGTAGGATTTCTGCAGCTCTTCCTTAGAGCAGCTTATCCCACTGAAAGCAGAGTCAGAAACGGCACCGGTCTACACCAGAAAAAATGAAATTGCACAGTGCCGAGGCTCACATTAGTAGCACCTGGACAACTACTCATCAAGGACAGGGATTTTGTTAAACACACAGTTTCAACATGCTGTGCATTGAAAGGGCCTGTATTCAAGAGAGCACATAACACAGGGAGATGAACCTTCATAAAGGCCAAGACAGAGATAACTGGTGAAACAAAGGCAAGGCTAGATCTTGCCTACCAAAAAAAAAAAATAGGAGTAAGGCTCGGAATTTAGCAGTGATCTATATTTTTGAAGTGAATATACTCCATATCTTAAGTTGAGAGTGAAAAACTGCATTCTTATTTTGTTTTTATCAAAGGAGGTCATTTCCTGAGTGTAGACTGCAGGATCAGACAAGATGTGCCATCCCTTCCTGCAAATCCTTCCCTCTCGCTTGCTTATGACCAGAGAGATAGATATTAAAAAGGAAAATATTGTAGTCATATTTATAAGTTCCTCACAACAAGCAAAAGGAAAGCCACTTGGGATTAAAGCATCAAGCTGAAAATTAGGCTGCTTGATTTGGTTTGTGGCTTTGCCACAAATTGTCCCCCTGGATATGTAAAATCCTTCCTCCTTATGCCTTAAGTTTTATAGCAATCCACAGAGGTGAAGGAAAACATCAGAGATTATCACACTTTTAAAGGCCAGTGTTGAGACTGGCAAGGTCTTGTGCCAGCCTAATAAATCACTGCCTTCCTTCTGGATGGGGCTCAGATGCAGTGATGACGCTCAGTAGGACATGCCTTTCTTTCCTGGAAAAGTCTGTTTCCAAGTCCTGCATTCTGTGCTCTCCATAGTGAAGTGACCGAAATCCTTTCCCAAGCTAACAACTGCATACCTTGATTCATGTGTTTCCTTCATTTCAGGCTCATAGTAAGAAACACTGAGAAATTATATACTGGGAGCTAGAGTAATTAAGCAAGGAAATATCCTTTAGCACAGGGGTTTAAGTGCCCAAGGGCTGCTGTCACAGAAATCACGAATGTATAGTCTGTCAGCTGAAATTTTAAATTCTCTTATTCCTTGCCAATTTTCACAAGCTGGGGCCATCCATCATGAAGTTTTTTTTTGTTGTTTTTTTTTTTAAAGGCAAAGCAGAGTCTGGCTACATTGTCGCTCTTCATTGGTTTAGTAGAAGTTGTGGGAAACAAATTTGCTAGATAAGACAGACGCAACTTGAAATTGGTTCCTTATTTATAAGAGCAACAAGCTGGCTTGACCCACGAACATTTGAATAAAAAATGTTTGTGATTTCGTATATGTTCATAAAAATGTTCATGATTTATTTTGAAATGGAAAGAACTCTTTGGGGAGGAATTTGTTCTTGCTGGAATGAGTCATGCTGACTGTCACCAATGCACAGAGTGTGCTGTATACCTGATACATCTCTGAGGTCTGGTTGCTCAAAATTTGCTTTCAGATGCCATGAGCTGTGTTCTCATGTCTTCTCCCATTCCTTCTTTCTTGCTAGTAAATAGCAAAAGCTGCTGGGTTTGAGACTAGATGGTTGGGAAAAGATGTAGTTTCATCCTGACTTGCTATAGAGCAACTTTTGCCAGCTCCTGGTCTGCTTTTTACTTCATATAGATGCTTAATCCTTGCATTCATGTGGCTGCCATGGGAGAATGTGGGATAGATGGGGACATAAGAGGAAAAAGCCTGGTGGGGCTGTGCTGTGTCGCGTGCTCCAGACAATAGATGATCACTCTTAATTATGGCAGCCTGAATGAGCACGGTGCTGCCAGTCCCTTTCCTCACCATATCTGATCAATACGGCCTTAATTGCTGAAGAAAGGGAGTCTCATACACAATCACAGCACAATGGCTTAATCACTTGGCCGCTTAAAGTTAATTTCAGGCAGTTCATTCTTCATTGACGTGCTCGCTCCACCGGAGATGGCTCGTCTTCACGCGTGCACAGGTGCACGCGTGCCCTCAGCTAAAGGTGGTTTATTAATAGCTTTTAGCAAGATTATTTCAGATAACTGAAAATGCGAGAAATGTTAATATCATGCATAAGCTTAGAAGGGTTTTACTGGGGGGATGCGTTGAAAGCATTTGTTGAGTCATTTTGGGAGGAAAGATATTAAAAGGTCTCCTTCTCTGGGCTGTCTTTAGTGCCTTTGAATTGACCTCTCCAGACACTCTGCGGGTCTGTAGGTTTAGTGAGCAGGCAGTACAGCAGGATTTGAAACCTCATTAACACAGAGGGAACTCATTTGTCCTGTCAGTAGCAAAGAATCTTATTCCTCTTGCAGGACTCTTCAGGCCTGTAAGTGGTGGCTCCATAGGATCCTTTTTGTGATCGACAGATCTTACCCACATGAGAAGGTGGCGTATGGTACCTGTGTGATCTTCAGCCAAAAATAAGGGCAGAGCTGGCCTGCTGTCCACACTATTCCTGATATTTGCAGGTCTGTGGCTTCAGGTTGACTTACGTTCTATGTGAAGGTCTACTGTAGCATTTGAATCCAGTTATGAATATTATGCAGTGGGACCACATGGAAACCTCAAATTTGGGAGTCTGAGCAGCTGGGGTGTTCTGGCAGACACGTTCAGAAAAGAGAAACCTGAAAATCCCGTCTTACAAGGTCCATCACACAGGGAAACCCAAGCTGAGGAGGGTGCCCAGCTGGTAGAACACGGCCGCAAGGGAGACAGCACCATAGGGGTGAAGGGGTAAGTGGAGGACGAAGAAAACATCATTTACGGGGAGAACAAAAACATCCTGTGAAGCATATACCTTATGATGGCATGGAGTGCAAGAGGGATGGAAGTAGAATTTCTTCAAATGTATCTTACCGTTATTTTAATTGCCTCTAACTTTGGTCTGTGTCGATACCACTGACCAGCAGGACGGAGCATGGAGGCGCTCAGGAGGCGCTGCTGAGGGTTAGCTGGCTGGATAAAGATTAAATTCACAGAGTACAGTGACATTTTTGCTTTCTCCCAGGAAATTGCTTTTAGGAGAAAAATGGTGTCCTGTGTTTTTGTGATTATTTACTTGCTCCTGCAAGTCTGAAATTCCATTCTCAAGTCCAGCTCCCTCTGTGTCCTGGAGATCATTTTCCAAGACAGATTAAGGGCAGTGTTAAAAAAAAAAATTGATAAGAGCATCTTTCTCCTTTTATGCGTTCCTGCCCAAAATCTGAGGAAGAAGATGAGGAAGGATATGGACCAAAAGAAAGGACTTGGCAGAAGCGCAGTCACTCCCTTTGTTGCAATGCTTTAGGCTAACCATTATTCACAGCCCTTTCCTCATATTGCATCTTTCACGATTTGCTTAAGCGATTTTAAATTGCTTTTGTGATTTCATTTAGCAGAGACCACAATAAAAGTGACCCCTGAGTCTATGAAATGAAACAGCCTGCACAAAGGGACCAAAGGCCTCAGCAGTGGCTGCGCGGGGCGACGTTTTTGGGGCTGCGTGCAGCATGTTTGCGTGGGGAGAACAGGCTCTTGGTAGCATGGAGCAAGCAGAACATTGCTGCCAGTGACTGCTCAGAAGGGCTAATGTGAAATCCATCTTAGCCACTTCTTTGCTTATTTTAGCAAAATACTGCAGCCTGTGCTTGTGATCAGGAGAACAACTGGATTTCACTTTTCAGATGCCATGAGAAGCATAAATCTTTTCCCGCAGGCTGCTCCAAGACAATTCAGAGATGGCAGAGCATTGGGGGTCAGATATGCATTTGATGCAATGTTTGAGTCAGCAGAAATCTTTGGGAAAGAGGATGTATTGCTGCAAAAAAAATATTCCAATCTGTCCCTGCAGAAGCTGCTGAGAAGGGAAGACAGAGAGGGAGAAACAGGCTTTGGGTCTTGTTTTTCAGCTGTCTTTTAAGTGCCCAGATGCTTGAGAAGAGAGTTTCAGCCCTTTTCCTTTGATAGCCTGTCAGGGTTACCCTAAACCTGTTGGCCAGTTACATTGATGGCTCTTGATAAAACATTTTTGACCACACAGAAATACAGTTTAGGTGTTCCAGAGCAGAATAAAGCTGAAATGAAAGAAACCTCGGCAAAGATGTTACATTTTTATGAGCCTACTTTGCTGGGATACTTTCAGCTGTGCCAGAGAGCAAATTCTCTCTCAGTATCTCCTGAATGGAGAAATCACAGGTCTGACCTCTGCTTTCTTCCCAGAGGCTCCAGCGTAGTCCATGGGGACTGCCCTCCACTCTTGGAGACAAAAAGTGCAGCAGAACATACAGAGGAAATTATTAAAAAGCAACCTATTTTCATGGTATTTGACTGCTCTTTACTGTTGATGACAAGTGTTTTGGTGGTGTTAGACAGCTCCCAGCAGGGTGAAAGGCGGGATTTGAAGCACGTTATTGGTGACACCTCATTTAAGGTATTACTCCCACTTCCCTTCACTGGGCAGAGAACCAGTGTCTGGAAAGCCCTAGGGAGGAGGCTGCCTGCAACGCTGCCTGCTCTCGTGAACTTGCAAAATTAATATTGGCCCTTGCAGAGAATATTGTATCTGGGGACCTGCAGGCTGAATTTTATTCTTGCCATATAACGGCTTTTGCCTGTGATCCAGGAGGAGCCAGTGGTCATGCAGACACTTGGCATATTGCATGGTTTTCACTCTGTCCTTGCAGGAAGATTCAATGAATCTTTGCAAAAAAAACCTCACTCCTCCATCTCTGCTTCATACTTTCTAGCACAAAGCAGTAAAAAGACCCATAACAAACTTTTGTAGAGGAAGAAAGGAGAAAGCAATAGGAAGCTGAGGCAGTGGGAAAAATCTGATTTTGAGATATTTGTCGCTGTGGTGGCACAATTTCCTCCAATGCAGCTGTGTAATGAGTTCACATCTGTTAATGCCACATGTTGATCTGCTTTGCACAGATGCAAAGTCTCAATTTTTCTAATTAGCAACAACATGAAGTATATCTTAATTTTCTGTCCCCCTTCCCCCTAATAAACGTGATATTAACAAGGTTATATGCCTGCTTTCACAGCGTTTAATTGAATGAGCAGTGCGATTGGGTTAGGTCGCACCGTTCTTTATAGGTGGGGTCTGCCCAGATGCAGAGGCACCGATTCATTACACTAACCAGAAGGAAAGGGGCAGGAGCTGGGATGCAGACCCCTTTTCTGCAGCTGCCGCAGTGGTCATAACCAGCATTAACTTGTGCGTGTGATTCCTCGGGTCTCTCTGGACCGGGTTGTGTGCATGTGCTGCACATCTATCTTTATTTCTTACAGAGTGTGTGTGCAGGGAGGCTTATAAAGCTAGCTCTGACCTGAGATTCAACTGCATTTCTGCTTCAAGTGCTCCTGACCTTGCAGCATAGACTGTTTCACCCATGCAGGGCACAGCCCAGGCCCAGGCAGGACAGGAGCAAGAAGTGCTGGAGACTAGCAGTAAAGGGTAGGAGAAGAAAACCCTTTGAGAGCAAAAAGGACATACGTCCCCATATCTTCCTGACAGCTCCTCAGTGGCAATCGTAGCCAACACAGAGCATCTTCACCCATGGCTGGCTCTGAAAGGACATTTTTGGGACCACTTGTGGACCATGAAGAAGAGCTTTACTAGGGGCATCCCCTTTAAAGTTGACCTAGGGGAAAGAGGAGGAAGGCGCAGGGCTCTGTGTCATGGGAGCCATCCCTCCCGACCAGCCTTCATTCATATTCCACCTGACTCCGCAGGGGGAATTCCACCGGGATGCAAACAGCAATTACTTGTGTGATTTAATTGGCATTATCATTTTACTGGCTTGACAGAGATAAATCGCCCTATTGGATGAGGCTGCAACTGTGACAGCAAAAGCAGAAGGAAAGACTTTCTCCTCCTCTCCGAGATAGGAGATGACTACCAGTGTATCTTAATAATTAGTGCTGTTATAATTAATCGGACTATTTGAGAGCCAATCTAACAAACAAATGGAGGGCTTGATTGTTTGCTAATTGACAATTTGTTTCCAATATGGTATCACTTCTGCTTGTGGAAAAAAAAAAAAAAAAAAGAACAAATAGCAGAGGGCTGGGCCTTGGCCACGCAGAAGACAAGCGACCAGGAGGAAAGGAGCATCGCCAGGCACTATATGTCCCAGGGACCCATTTGTCTTGAGTACATACATGCATGAGTTGTGATTTCTTCTGTTTCTCTACTTTTGAAGCAGTTGCAAACAGTTGTTGCTCCCTGCATGGGTAGTTTTATGGAAAGTTGAGTTTTCAGACCTTGAAGCACAGCATGGGGTGCTCTGAAGCTATCAATCTGTTGCTTACTGATGCTTAGGGAGTGAGTACGGTACGAGGTAACTGCACAGGGAAATATGGCAATATTCCCTTTGGCACCCCAGTGCTCACATTGTCCTGTCTGGATGCAGAGTGCGTGTGGGTGATGCTGTGCGTGTGGATAATTTGTCTGTTCCCGCCTCCAGGGAAAGTGCAGTGAAAGCAGCCAGAGGGTAGAGGAAGGGAGGTTGTTACTTCCATCGTATAAATGGGGGAAGCAGGACACAGAAATGTTGCTGGTAAAAGCTATATATGATGCTTTCAGTCTTTGAAAGACTGGTGGAAATCTTTCTCCGGGAGATTCACTCTTGCTCTCTGGATTACAGCTTTTTCTTTCTTTCGTTCATGCAAAAAAATGAATTCCTCCAAGACCTCAGTGCATTAGGTCCTCGAATGGCAAGTGTTTAACTCCCTTGGGCTTCTGAACCCCATTCATGCTGACCTGGAAGGGGCTTTGTGTCACATTAAAAAGTCATTATAATCATGGTTTGGGCAAGCCGTGCAGGGAACCCCAAATTCTGAGTTATCTAGACATGTCATCAGACATGCATGGATATACATCTGTACAGCCCAGATAAAGTCATTATGGGGCCAGCTTTTGCTCCCAACACAATTCCTTCTGTGGCAACAGCATCATTGCTATATCTGAAGAGGCTGCAAACAGCTCTGCCAAGTGGAAGTGTTTCTCCCCTTACCCAGTTTAAATGAGATATGAATAATTGATTTGCCTCCTGAATAATTAATTGGATATTCAATAATGAAAGTAATTGTTTGGCTCATTCCCCCATTGATAATCAAGCTAATCTTCTCCTTCAATATGTGGGCCATACGGATGTGTAAAGCAGTGAGGGATACGTAAAGCAGTGAGACAGTTTATAGGCCGATAATACAGCTAGTGTGCACGGCGCGAGGTCACCTTGTCCAAATATCCTGGCAGCTCCCAGGGCTGCTCCCAGCTGGGTTATCTCCTGTACAGCCAAACCTTGTGCAGGGAGGGTTTTCTTCTCCTCTCTTTGGATTGCTGAACATCTCCCACCAGGGAGGAGTCTTCATCATTCCTGCCCCTTCCAGGGAGTCTGAGCAGGGCCAGGGCTGTGGAGAGTGTGAGGAACCAGGGCTTCTTCTGCCATGAAATGCATAAAATGCTTTCATGTGCTTCATGGATGGTCCTAGAGCCCAGAGACATCAGGCTCATGGGTTAATCCTCTGCCACTGTCACAGGACAGTACTGATAGACAAGGCATTTAGGAAGCTCCTTTGAGAGCTACCTGGCTTTTGCTGTGGCCTTGTTTATAATGACATTGTGACATTGACTATCCCCACCGTATTTTTTGTTTAAAGAGCAGTGCTACTAATGACAGCGCTTATCAACATCACCGTCAGCAGACGGAGCAGAAAAGGCACGTCGAGATGCAGAGAGCGGCCAGGTGATGACTGGGGTGATCCAGCACGAGAGGGAGAAGTGGTTGGGCTGCTCCTGCCACTGCGGTACCTTTTGAGGGATCAGTGTCACCTCCCCTGGGCACTGAATGGGCTCTCCGATGGCTTGATATCAGTCACACTGGGTTCCTGCCTGTGGGAGGCCTGCGTGTCCCTGGAGATGCCTTTCCAGGACTCTGTGCAGGCGTTTGAGGCCACCCGTGGCAGCCAGCAGCTCTCCAGGCATTGCAGGGAGGTGGCTCAGATGGCTTCAGACCCTGCCCTGTTTCTGCTGGGTCTTTCTCCCATGGATGCAGGTTTTCATGAGCGGCATTTGAAAGAAAGGGCAGATCAGAGCTCAGCCTTCAGCCTCAGACCTGAGGTGCCAAGTAGCCCTTGAGCCAGGGCATGACTAGTGTGTCCACACGTCTGGCTAGTATATCCTGACTCTTCAAGGCTTCAAACTGCCCTGTCCTCTCCCAGCAGCAGGGGTGAATGAACACACTTACCTGCAGATAGGTGCGTTATTATAAATGTGTATGTGGGAATTATTTAAAATAACAAAAACAAACAAAGAAGCAGCAGCAGAGTGTTTCTGAAGAGGGATTTGTGCTGAATGACAGCACAATCTGCAAAACCCTCCACAGCAAAAGCTACTTGAATTTAGGTGCCTTTTATTTCAACCAGTTTAATTTCTTTATGAGGCATTTCATTTGAAAAAGTGACAACACAGACACGAGTTGGAAAGATGCATCTTTAGCTGCTTTATTCTTCAGCAGATTTATCATTTCATCAGTAATTTAAGCAGAGACACTCGATCGTGCATTCATTTACATTGCTCAGAGCTGCTTGATTGTGGGTTACTTGCAGAAAGCATGAGGACATATCACAGGCGCAAGGGGAACACCAGGAGTTTTCCTAGGAAACCTCTGCAAAGATGACACTGTCCATGCAGAGGAGAAAATGCCGGGAGCCCAAAGAAAATAAAACCCAACCTCATTTAAAGCTCTTTCCCACCACGGGCTAATTCAGCACGAAGACAGCAGCATCACCCTTTCCTTCCTGCTGTTCTCCAGGCTATGAAGGGGCTTGTGATGAGTTCCCAGGATCAAAGCTGGACTGGGATTTAATTGATGGATGATCTGCAGCGAGCGGCCGCGAGTGGAGCGGGAAGAGCCAGGGAGCCGGGCAGGCTCTGGGGAGGGAAGGGCAGAGCAGGGGATACATTTCAACCCCGCAGGAAGAAATACTGCGGAAAACCGCCCGCCTCCGCGAGCGATCACCCGGTTATTTATGCACACACATAAACAGTTTCATGCATCCCCCTGAAATCTCTGTTATTTGTCAATGGGATCTCCCCCCGTCTCGCTCTGCCTTAGCTAACATTTACAGTAAATCTGTTACACTGACCATTAAATCTGAGTCTGCCCTGAGCGATAGTTTCAATGGGTGTGTTGACAGCCCGAGTGTTAATAATGATGCAAACACTAACCTGTTTATTGATTTGCTTTTTGTACCCTTCATCCTAGCTCACTCCTTCTCACTCTCAGAGGAGAAATCCTAGAATTAGTAATCAGGTGACAGCTCAGAGCCCCCCTCTGTTCCCAGCAGTGTCATCCAACCCAAACTCCTGGAGATAAATTACAGGTGCCGTATTCTGCCTCTGCCAGCCATTCAATATACTGTTACTCAATGCAAGATGTAGTATTTGTCATTGGTGCCAGCAGACAGGAGGGGAAAAAAAAAAAAAGAAACATTAACACAGACATGAAAAGCTTTTAACTTTGACAAGAGACGCATAGGAAAGTTTTAAATTTAGCCCCTTCGCTGAAGGCCACTGCCTATCCATTAAAGCAGGGTACAGCTGACGGCTGGGGCAGCCGCGCCAGTGCCGGGATGCTCAGAAACACTCCATGTGAGCGTGGTGCTTCCTCATCCTCCTTGGCTGCCTCCTCCTGTCTACAACACCATTCAGGAATACAAATGTGGACTTGTTGGGTCTCTGTGGACAAATCGATCTATTCATGAGCCCAAATTCCTGAAAACGAAGCTGGGGATGGGGGATCTGTGGAGCTTGGCCTTGTGGAGACAGTCCTGCTGCTCAGGGCAAGCAGGGTCCTACACTGGCATTTGGCCCTGCTCGGAGCAGCCAAAGCAGCTTGATGGACTGTCACGATTCTTAAATATTGACCCCCCAAAATAGTCTGTATCTGAGTGCACTGGCAGGCCTCTCCAGACTGCAGCGTGCAAAGGCAGGTGCAAACACTGTGGCTACATGTGACTTCTCTGCAAGACATTGTAAGTTTAGTGATGAGCTACGTAAGATTGTGTAAGTCCCTCTCAAGAAGTTGACATTAAGGGAAAACTATGCTTTGTGCTGTTAGTTTAGCAATGCTTTTTGGCTATGTTTTTATGGTCAGGGGAGAAACCTGCCAGTAAATAAACAGAATTTATAAACCCTACAGGATCGCTGATCTACTCCTCAGGAGCCAGGGCCCCAAAGGCTTTCGGTGGCATTTATAAGCTTCACTCACCTGTCAGATTCCTTAGATCCTTTTATTTCTGCTAAATTTATAAGCTCTGAAAAAGCTGTGTGCAGCCTTTATTACCTACCCCACAATGCTGAAGCAAAGCAGCTGGTCCAAAAGAAACATGTTTCTACCTGCCCCATTTAAACACTTTAGATCAAAAGTTCTGTTCATTTTATACTGACTTCCAATAGGCACACATCAACAAACATATAGACACTTATTATTTTAGAAAATAAAATCACTCCCTTGTTAAAAATCCTTGTTGATGTCTTATATCAGCTGGTAGGAAACTGAAGTAAATATGCAAAAAAACATTAAAAACAGGGGGTGTTTTGAGTCTCATATGTTAGCATCTATGTAAATATTTAATTGTGTCCATAATGAGAATGTAAAATCCAGTAGGATCAGGGAAAATAAAATAAGATTTTTTTTAAAAAGCACCACATTTACTTCCATAAGACTCATAATTTTTGGATAGGGTCATTCAGCTCATGAAGTACAAAGAAGTGGATCCCAGAGGCTAGTGAGGTAATTGCTAGTAGCTCACGTTTTGGAAAAGAAGAGGTTGGTATCATCATCTGCTGTGATGTTTGCAGTGGTGCCGAGGAAAACAGAGCTAATTTCATGATGGAAAGGGCTTATGCATGTTCTTTATTTATTAATGTCCAAGAGCTGGGGATAGGGTGAACTGGTGAAGGATAATGAAATAACAAGTGTGTTTGTAGACAGAATTACTAGAAATGGAAAAGAGAACAAATAAAAGCAAAGCCCAAGAGGAACAGAAAGCACATGAAATTAGTGGGAAGAAGAACAAAGCCTCATCCTCTGAGACACAGGAGAAGACAAACCTTAAATAATTATAGCCACAGTTTAACTCTAATATCAGGATGTGTATCAGTCACATTCCTCTGATAATGCAAGTCTCCCTCCTCTTCCTTTTCTTTGCACAGATTTCCCCAGACAATTCACAGTCCCTCCCTTTCTTTATTTCTATAGGTTCATATTTCACAGTTCTTTTTTTTTTTTTCACAATATTCCCATCATGATTTATGACCAAAGAGAAACAGCACCCAGGTGATGATCCAGTACATTATTCCCACAGTGATGCTGACCACCGTAGGGATGCAGGGACCTGTTGTTTAACATGATGGAGAACAAGCAGAGGAAGGGGCTTCCAGGTGACAAGGAAAAGCATAGTTTGGGACAGTAGGATGGAAATCAAAGATATATCATCTCCTTTTATCCTCACCTTGCATGGGCTTGATTAAAAAAAAAAAAGTCTCAAGAGACCAAATAAGATTTAATCTGCTAATATACATCTGCCTTAGCTAAATGGCCTGGTTTAAATGGATGTTAGAATGGAAAAACCTCCCCTGTCTCAATGGTAGACTGGAATACGCCTTCCTTCCAGTCCTCTGCTTTCCCATTAATAAATCGGGATTTCTGTGCCCGGCTTTGTGCTGTCGCTGCTTCTGCAAATGGGTGATACCCAGGCAGTGCTGCTAACGCCCAGCCCCACGGTGCAGGACAGACACTGGAACACAGCACCGGGGTTATAATCACCGAGTGCACTTTGTGTGCCACAGGCACCCCCAAAATATCCCCCCGGGGCAGACCCTGCACTGGCACCAGCCGTCACCTCTTGGAGTGGCCCATTGGGGTGAACCTAGGGCAAGATGTCTCTGCGGGGGCCAGTTTTGCTGCCCATGCACTGCTTCATGGTGGCTTTGCAAAAGAAGATCTGTGCTGTGGCCTTACTGGGGCCTTATTTCCCTAGCCTGGATTTCTTATCCAATTCATCCCTTCCATCCCTGTTTTTCGCGACTTTTCCCAGCAGAGAAGGGCAAAGCTTGGCAATGAGACACCATTCTTCCTGACCCAGTGGGCGAGTGCAATGTGGTAAATGTGCTCTTAAACAAAAAAAAAAAAAAAAAAAAAAAGAAAGAAAAAAAGAAAGAAAAAAAGGAAAAAGAAAAAAAAATCCAATAACTTCCATATAAATTGTCCAGGAGAGAAAATTTTGTGTTTTTGACATCTGTAGCTGCTTCAGCATTTTTGTGGGGAAGATGAAAAACTTTTGCATTGAGCAAAACACAGATTTATGATCAATAAAGTGAAGTTTAGCAGTTTATAGGAGCCGTACAATCTTTTTCTAAAAAAAGAAAAAAACAAAACCTGATATTAAAAACTATTTTTCCCTCCCATCCATGCAAGAAACCCTCTTCCATGTCAGTCAGTATTTCAGCATAGTAAAGCTGCACCAGAGAAGCACAGATAACCGTGTTTCAGGCTTTGCTGTGGGACATCCTGCCATGCAAACTGTCCCAGGTTCAGCGTAATGGGATCCCATACAATTAAGTGCCCAAATCCCCTTTAAAAGCTAGCATGGGCCCCATTCACTGTATGCATTTCCCCAGTGCTTGTGAGTCCCTGGAGTAGGGGGCTGCTTTAGCATCAGGAAATAAAGTCATTGCCGATAAGTCCCCGGAAGGGCTCTGAAAGTCTTACTGCGGCCCAAGATACAGCCAAAAAACTGGAAAGAGTCCATTCCCTAAACAAGGTAAGGGTTTGTTTGTTGGTTTGTTTTTTACTTAGCATCTGATGAAGCCAATCAATTTGCCAAGGAGATAAGTAAGTTACGTAATCCCCGAGGTCTGCACGAAGA
This sequence comes from Crypturellus tataupa, assembly GCA_034781795.1. Lineage (NCBI taxonomy): Eukaryota > Metazoa > Chordata > Aves > Tinamiformes > Tinamidae > Crypturellus > Crypturellus tataupa. Next base: position 4,999,286 of record JAWLRI010000180.1, read on the forward strand.
GCAGTGTCGCAGCGTGTTCGCGCCAGTCAGGTCTCCCTCTTCCCTTCACATGCCTCGAAATTTATTAGTCGTCATGAACTTCAATGACATAAATCCCTAGTGAATTGATGGGAGCCTGGACCCTTGCTGGAGTTTATATGGTGGGTCTTAAACTCTGAAGCAGCAGCGGCAGCCTATGTTCCCTCGAAAGCCGCGCTGTCCATAATTCATATACTGGCACTTGCGGCTAACCGGCCACGATTCCGGGGAGGAAAATCTTGATGGAAAGACTGTGATCTCAAAGCTGAGCAGTGGCGCTTGAGAGGACCCTGGATTGCCACAATTCCTTTGGACTAAACGGCCATTTGCACTTTAATAAGTAAGTTTGGTTCTCGAAAGATCTGAAAAGTGGCTTTTAGACACTTCTGTCTAAAAGCTTGCAAGTTTTTCAGTCTCCTTTGAAGAAGAATTTACACTCGGAAAATTAAAAAATCTACAAAGCAATGTTTTCTAAAGCAAATGCTGACATTAGAAGCATCTTCTTAAGCACTTGCATTGCATATCTGTGCTAAACTGCATCTTCTGACTGACAAAGCCCTCTCTTGCTAAAAGCTGCTGTTATAAAATTATGACTACCGCATATATAATGTTAGTGTTTAACAAGACGACAGAAATGCCACCTTAGTAAAAACTGATTATGGTTACAGCTGAACAATTCACATCATGCAAGATTTATAATATTAAGGTTATGCAATCATCTAATCGGAGAGACAAGCCTTGAGTAATAATATGAAATGCATGTACTTCAATCTGCAGCAGCAGATTCATTGCTGTTTTCTTATTAGCTCATGCTAGCATTAGGCCTGCATTATCCATTTTGCTATAGTCTAATTCAGCATTTCCATCTGAAAACATATGCACAATAAGTGATCTATGCCAAACAATCAAAGGGAGACAAAGCCGTTTGAGTGACTTCACAGCTATAAAAATATACATAATCTGTAGGTCTTTCAGCAGTTTTCAATACTTTATACTATATTTCTTTGCATGAAAGGTTTTCCCCAAATAAAGGAAAGGATAGAAATTGCCCTTTTTCCTTGGGAGAATAGTGTTTTGGAGGTTAGATCAGACAAGGAATTCAGACCACAGATTTCTCATACTGCAGGCTAGACATCGGATCATCCTATCAGTGTTCTGGAAAGTCGCACTGTAACGCCGGACCATAAAACTGCAACTATTTAAACCAAAGGAGAATCTCTGTTGTTTCTTAGAAGTGTACAATCCCTGGCATTTGGTAAACATTTGAGCTACAATCATCCAACAAAATGTAGGAGTGCATAGAAAGTCTAATCAGTTCATTATAGTCCAGAGAAGTCATGGTGTGAATGGGGTCAAAAATAACGCCTGGTGACAAGTGTTTATAATGCAATAATCAACCTAATTGACTAAGATGTCAGATTAAAATGAGGCTTTTCTTGCCAAAGTGCAGCTGCATGAAGCGGGCCGAGTCCCCTTTGCAGATGTTGGTCCTGTGGGATGTGAGACGCGCGGAGGAGCGGACACGGGACCAAGGCCTTCCCGCACCAACACCTTCAGGCAATGGGTTGTTTGGATGCCTGTATGTGTAGGTGGATACAACAGACTTTTGCAATGAAGGCACTTCTCAGGAAAGAAGTATTTCAAAGGTAAAGAGAAGGCATTCGTGGCCTGGAGTCTGATTTATTATACACACTATATATAGCTGTCATTAAATGAACAGGCTAACGTGCAGCTATTCATCACAGGGTGGGCAAAATGAACAGGCTGTTCTCTGCTTGCCTGGAATCGTTCTTATTTCTGAAAACTAAAAGCAGTGTCTAGGAAAGCAAAGAATACCTAAAATGCCATAAGATGTTCCATTTGTCCTGCTCAGCAATACCTCTCTATGCTTGCTCTGCCCAATACCATCATTTTAATCCATCCATCCAGAATCTCTTTCTAGCAATCCCCCACTTCCCTTAAACTCCCTGCTAAATACCTTAATCTGCCCGTTTTTTTTTTTTTTTTTTTTTTTTTTTTTTTTTTTTTGCTATTGCCATTAAAATAGACTCAGATAACTCTGTAATTTTTGTCTGAATTTGAAGGAGTGTTTTCAGTCAAAGATGCCTATTCCTGTGCACATTTATTTTACAGCATCTCACTTATGACTCCACCTAAGGTAAGCTGCAATATGTTTTCAGCTTTCAGATAAAGCAATTCTCAGCTTGCTGTTTAGTTACATGAGAAACAGAAAACAAAGTGAAGCTGCTGCACTTAAGCAACTCTCTGAGTGCTGATTCAGAGATATGACCAAAAATATTTTTCTTAGCAGCTATTAAGTGCTGAAGAAATCCAAGGGTAACTTTAATTAAAAAATAAATGAATTTACAAACAATTTCTGAAGACAAAGAAAATTAGCAGAAATGAATAGCACAATGCAAAAATTGCAGTTAAATGGTTGCTTTGACAGAAAATTGAGTTTTAGTTAAACTATATCTTTCATGAGAAAACTCCCTTTCTGCAGACATGTGATTTTCCTCGCCAAAACACGAGACATTTCTGGCTGAAACTGAGTGAGCCTCTGTGATTTGCAGATGAAAAACTGTTCATTATTTTAGGTTGAGTCTTTTTTTTTCCTTTGTTTTGTTTTGTGAAAAGTGTTTTTTTTTCCAGGGCTTTTCCCTTCTCCTGGTTCCCAGCTTGCCTTTTTGAATTCGCTTAGCATTCATTTGTATAATATAAAAATTATCATGTCCTTAAGCAGACTGGGACCCATATTATCGCCACCAGCACCAGTTACAGTGAGGTTCTGAAAAATGAATCCCTGTCCTGTGGCTTCCCTCTGCCTGCACAACCCTGTGGCAGACACAAGAAGGATGGGCCAGCAAGCCCTCACCAAGCTGGAAGCTATAAAAACATGGAATTTTACGATGGAAAAAAGACGACCATCCATATGGGTTACTGTCCTTCCCACTGTGTTTTTTCCCTCCACCTGGATAATTCTGCTGCCCTAACTTGTACCATGAGGGCAGGAGCACACTTGGTCCTAAGCACAGAAGTGGCCACTGAAGGATGTTTCTGCCCGGGTTGGTAAAGCTGGAGCCTCCATGAGATCCCAGAGACTCTCCTGATGGGTCAAGCGCTTCAGTCCCCAAGTGCTGCCAAGTGCAAATCGCAGAGGTGAAGAGCGGAGCAAGAGCTGCTGCTGCCATTTGTGGGAGCTGTTTGTTTTCCTTCCTCTCAGTCGGGAGGGAGGCAGACCCCAGCTTTCCTGCAGGAACAGCCTTGTGCCAGGATCAGGCTGGGATGCTGTGCTGAGTCCTCGGGCTGTGGGGCCTTGCAGGGGTTCAGGACACCAGCCCCTCGCTCTGGGAAGGGAAAGCTGCATCCTAGCACGCGAGACCCGATGCATTGGAACTGCATTATCAGCTGCAGGGACCATTGATAAATATTTAGCTGCCTTTTCCTTCCTGCACCTTTCTGCACTCACCCTCATTGCTAAGGGCTTGGGGGTGGGGTGGGGTTGCTTTGTTTTCCAGCTGGGGAAAGTGGGAGGGATAAGCGGCTTGGGACTGCCGGGAAGCACAAGGAACCACTGCCTAAGGACAAAGAGGGCACAGGAGATACCTTCCTGCTGGCAGGGACATGAAAGGCCCTTGGTGACAATAGGGGCGTGTGGGTGTCTCCCGTCAAGGCAGCTGACACCCTGTGCTGAGCCACACAAAATCCAAGGGGGCTCTGGTCTTCCTGATGGCGGCAAGGAAAAAGCAGATGTAGCCCTCAGGGCTTGGCTTTCTGCTCTGCTCCTGGGCTCCAGGAATTAGCAGTAGGTGACATACCCGGGCAGGAACACCTTCCCTCCCTGCTACACGGAGTTTTTGCCTCTGTTTTTTCCTGCTCTTTATAGTTATTGGGAGAGGAAAGGACTGTCTCAGCCACCCACTCGGCATCTGGTCAGGCTGCCGTGATGTTGTGCTCACTCAGGCCCTTCCAACCTCCCCAGATGTGCGCTCTTCAAAGAGAAATCTCTTCTGAGCTTCAGCGTTAGATTATTTAAAGGGCTCCCTGGGCTCTTGCAGATAGCAAGGGCTCTTGCTGGCTTTACCTCGTATATTTTTCTGCTCTTAAAACAAGCAAATGGCAGTTGCAACTTCTTCCTATGTCATGCAGTGGTCACCCTGGCTCCAGAGTTTGCTGCTGCGTAGCAAATGTTGGAGCTCCCCAAGAGGGAGCTCAGAAGGAAACCACTCCGTCAGCTCCAGGCTTGGATTCCCTGGATGCTGAAAGCTGGACATGGAGCCAGCTCTGCACCAACAGGTTGTTCCCCCTTCCTCAAGAGGAGCTCGGGGGGAGCCTGCTTGGTGGCTGAAGGCAGGTGCCAAGGTCTGCAGTGTGCCACGTAGCCTGACACAGTCTCCTGACCCTGACCTCGCCGTGGTGGTCACAGAGCCTCATATGCCCTTGCGATTCAAGAGGGTCGGTCAAGTAGGACCCCTCATTCAGTTAAAGGAGTTTCAGTAGAGCGTTTTATGTTCCCTTTGCTGTGCCTAGTGTCTTCTTCAAATGGAGAAATGACATTTTGGATCTTGGTATAGGAACAAGAGCAAAATGTTTGAAATTGCCCGTTCATGGTAATGCAATTACTGAAAAATAAGGTCATTCCTGCAGATTCACAGATATTTCACACTACACATTTTTTGGCTCTGCAAGAACCCGCGCACGCACAGACTTCCCAGTCCTGAAGCCTGACAGGAAGGAGACGATGGGACCACACCATTGCACAACTGCTTATGTGCAACAGAGATCCAGACAGAAAATCAGAGTGTTTTGTTTTTGTTTGTGTGAGGAGGAAAAGAGATGCTGACTAAAACACTGGTTTAGGACAAAAATGAAGCTATTATGACTGGATTTCACCTTCCCCCGCTCTACCTCCTCCTCTGAGCCACCCTCACACAAATACAAAACAACCTGCAATCCAATTAGCGTCGAATGTGTATGGAGTAATCACATTTAATAAACAGAGCTCGTAGGTTTTAAAAAATACGGCCTTGTCCATGACCTTTTCTTAATTTTGTCAGCTGTAATCTGAAATTCTTGCCTTCCTATTTGCACTTGGAGTTTAATTAGAACCAGCTATTTCACCCATCGCCTACCTGCGTGTAGGCACGTATGGGCTGCACGCGCGCGCGGGCGCTTTGCACCGTCCCTCTCTTTTCCCCAGGAGCGACGGTTCTGAACGGCTCACGCGCACCCTCAGCAGATTGCTGATGACCGGGGAGTGTGTGTGTGCATGAATGCTGGGCCCTGCCAGCAAATCGGGGACACAGAGAGGGATTTGTGTCTTTCACACCCGTTTGGGATCGTAGCTATAGCTTTTTTCAGACCGACATTTTGTCTTTTCAGTTTAACTTCTGAAGCCATTGCTTCGTTTCATTAGAGGAGTGCCACAAAAAGCTCTCGACTCGCTGTACAAAGAGGAATGATCCCCTCTGAGCCATCCTTTTAATTCTTTGAAAGTAGACAAAGCAGAAAAGACCTGACAGAAACAGCGCAAACAATACGCTGCAGTTTCCAGAACTGCTGGTGAAAAACAGGAAGTTTCAGACTATGGTGAGAGGTAGGGAAAAAGGAAAGAAGGGCCTGGAATGGTGCCAGAGAGAGGCTTTTATCTGGAGGATTTAAGATTAACTAAAAACAGAATAAAATATCAGCTCCTGCCATACTGAGCCCATTGATAAAACCCATCACATCTGGAGAGTCTTTGATTCTGCCCTTTCTAGAAGGTAGAAATACAGAGCAAGTATTAGAGCAAGCAGGTCCTGATGAAGCCCAGTGAGCACCAGAGCGCTCCGGTCGCACCATCACAGCAGCAGCTGCCGTGGCCAGAATACACAAGCCCTGCGATGACCAAGCCCTGTGATGGCCATGTGATTCTTGACAACTGGTGACCACGTCTGATTCATCTCACTGGCTCAGAGGGGATCAGGGCTCTTCATTATGTAAGTCAAGAGCTTCCTGTGGTACCTCGTCTGGTGACGTGGAAGAGGAGCAGCGAGAGGAAGATGACACCGAAGAACTGAGTATCAGTCTACTAGACTTGGGTCCATATTTTCCACATTTGGGGAAAGTATTTATCATGTCCCGAACCTTTTAGGTGAAAATCTAGTGTAACTCTGATCCTATGGTTCAATGATTTTGTAGTGAATCACCTATGGCCAGAAAATGGCCTAAATATACTGCTTGCTTTCCCAATTCTATGAATGATGGTGGAATTCCAAGTCATGTTGCTTTCGGTGGCAAAGCCGGCTTAAGAAATTTACACCCTTTGCTAATTCCCCTCCTCTCATCTCAGATTGTCTCTCCTTTTATCTATCCAGGCAAAAATAATTTTTGCTTCCCACCCACAAAGAGCACAAGGCAGAAGCTGACAAGAATGATACAGGGGAAGAACTTCATAAGCAGAATTGTCCACTAGAGCCATCATGGCCTGGACCTGCACATTGACTCCTCAGTGTCACCTTCCAAATCCACCCCAAATGCACCTGAGGTGATTTTAAGCCTTGCCTAATGTTGCCTGCCTGCAACACTACCATTTCTTTTGGATTCATGAACAGGGGGAGCACATGGGCCTCGAGCAAGAGCTGGTTGTTTCATTTGCATGTTGGAGGCCAGAGTAAGGAAATAAAAACTGCCACACAAAATGAACTGGAATTGGAATTGGCTAAACGCTTTCCTGTGAAATGGATTTTCGAACTGACTCTTGAACTCTTCAGTGGAAAGACAGATTCATTTTCAATGGAGTTTGATCTTGCTCTTCAGCTTCATTTGTAAGACCAATTACAGAGCATTTTGTACAACAATTACGGGCATTAAAACAGCTCTGTTCCATTTGATGAATTTTAATAGTAATTGAACAGAAGAACCCATCAACTGAAAGATTGTCCAATCAAGTATGCCCACACACTGAACTGTAATTTCCACTCCACAAATGTGTAATGCCATTTGAAGCTACCCAAATGTCCTCTCCCCACCGATAGCCAAACAGATTCTCAAGAATTTGTTCCAAAACAGCTTTATTCCTCGAGGCTTTAAGTCCACAGAAAACACATGGGTCGTGCTCTTTCTGTAATGCTGGTGTGCAGCAACCTCCCCTTGCAAAGCTCCCTCGAGCTCATTCTTGGACAGGGCATTCCCAGAGTCCTGGTGACCAGCAGTGTTTGCCAGGAGGCACTCTACAAATCAACGAGCACCTTTTGCCCCCTTTTGTGAAGAAAGCTATTTTTTGGAGAATTCACTGCAAAGGACTGTGTAAGAGATTGTAAGGACTGGGTGGCTGCTTTGCATCATTATAGAAAATGGAGGCAGTCACCTAGACTTTAGATCTGGTATTTAAATTTGGATTTGTTTCAGCTTCTTCTCTTGGGAAGAAAGAACGTGAAGAATGGATGGGTTAAAGAAATATAGGCCTGAAACAGATCATTTGGTTATGAAGACAACACTCTCATAGCTACCAAACAATAGATGTTTTGACCAGGAAAGTCCAGCGATATCCCTTTCACATGGTCTCCACAGGCCATGAGCTCTGCAGAACTTATGACTTACATTACAAATCCAAAAGCCACAAATGCAATGTACTATGATGGACATAAGAGAAAAAAGATCAAAGGCATCAGCAGCGCCCTGGGTCTCTGAAGCCTGCTAATGCATTTCTTAATCTTTCTGTGTGAACAATCTGTTGTTGCTTTTTTTTTTTTTTTTTGTCCTAAACTTGCTCTTTCTAGCTGGGGTTGGCCTGTGCAATACTGAAAATTCCTCGAGGGAAGCAATTGTGTTCCTCATTGGATTTGCTGGAAATGGGAAGAACAAAAGACCTATTTTGATGAACTTGCTCTCAATGTGATTTCCCAGTTAGTCTGGGAAACAAAAAGAGGTTGCTACAGTTTAGATCAGTGGGAGATAAACGTCCAACTGTCAGAGCAGTCCTTTGAAGTGGGTTTCCACTTGCCAGTGTTTGCTACAACTGTAAGTTCAATCTAAAGACAAAAGATGAAGTCTTGGCCTTATTGAAGTCAATAAGAGTTTTGTCACTGACAACTCCAAGGCCAGGATTTCACCCAACATGTTTGTACAGGCACTTACTTTAGCATCTGTTGAGAGCTGCATGAAATATTTATGTTGAAGAGTGAAACTCTAGTGCTTTCTTGCATCTCATTCTGAACACAAAAATGACCCTGTCTCACTGGAAAAATCACCACTCTTCTCTGAAAAGAGCACAGTCTCCATTGAGAGATACTTCATTCCAGTCTGATCAACTTAAATGCTACGCACTATTTAAAAATGCACTATTTAAAATTACGATTATTCTAAGCTTTATTCATTCAAAAATGAGATCTGGGGAGAGGAGAAAAGGTGGCAGGGCTTGGGGACAAATAAATGGGGAGTTAATCCCTGGGATGAAAAAAAAAAAATCACTCCTCCCTTGGTACCTTCCCCCTTTGAAATATTTTCTCTTATTAGTTTAATTTTATGCATTTTAGCATTTCAGTCACAGGCTGCTACATGGATTTTTTTCACCCTTCGCACACCATCACATACTGCCTGCCTTCTTCTGACCACAGTCTGTGTTGTAATAATAATAATAAAAAACTGGGCTTGATTTTAATTTGTGTAATGTTTTGGTTAAAAAAAATAAAAACTCAACAGCCTAATTAGGAAACCCGTTAAATGGCTGCAATTCAAATATAATTCTATTAAATTCTCCCTCTAAAGTTAATGTTACAGACTTTTTAACAGATGTTTTAATTAGACATTGTTATTAAAAGGAATACTGTAGAAATTAAAAGTAGGCCCTAAATGTGTTAACAAAGACACTTTTCTTGCGTGGCATCAATGGTAGCAGAAATCTGAGCAAAGGGATTTTGGCTACACTTTCTGTAGCTCTGCAAATGCAAAAACTCATGGCCATGTTTTTGGAAAAACAGGTTTAAAAAAAAAAAAAAAGATATTCTCAGTCCTGAAGGGACATTTTCTGAGGCTGGTAATGCTGGGACCTAAGTACAGGTGGAAAAACGGTCAGGCTTCATGCAGGACTGTCTTCTGATGGGGACGGTGAGGGGTGAGTACCTGGTGGATCTCCACTCTGCTGCACCAGGCCTCCAAGCAGCCCCCTCAGAGCTGCTGTAGCCACCAAGAGCAGGCACTGATCCAGCTAATGCAAAGAGCAGCACGGCTGCTCTAAGACCATGTCATTTTGTGGGGCTGCAGCCCTAATTTGGCTGCATTGCATTGACAGCAGTTTTTACAGGGGGTAATTCCAGGCAGAACTCTTCTTCACATCAAGGAACCATAGAGGAATTAGCCAGCTAATGTAGCTGGTTAATGCTTTAGGGTGGATGCCATGATGCTGCCCTTAGCCTAAAGACAACTATTTTGGAGTCGTAGGAAGTGTTATACAACGGGGTTGGTGTTCAGACATGTGGATGAGCACGGACACAGCTGCATGCCGTAACACAAGGAATTTGATGGGACCTAAAACCTTCAATTTCTTCTCTCAATGAGAGTATAAACTCCTCCTAAAACACTGGGAGAAAAAAATCCCATAATCACAGCCCTGAATATTTTATCCTTGTCACTGAAACCACTGTCATTGGCCACTCCATGAGGAAGCATAGCAGCCTAGAGAGAAAAGATGCCTTAAAAAATCATGTTAAAGTGATGTTACCATTGATATTAGCTGGAAGTGTCAACTCTTGTTTCTCCTTCTATCCATATGCCTCATTTTTTTTAGCCATTTTTTAGATTTACAGATGGGAGACTGGGTAGATGTTCCTGACGGCATCTGAGCATGAGTGGCAGCACAGGCCAGTGGTTCCAGGGAGCATCTCCGCCAGCCCCGGCAGAACAGGGGCTTTGCCCACTCCTGTTCCCTGTGCTGGGCAGCTTTGGTTACATGTTATTCTTCCCTGTTACACCTTCCTTTAAAGGCTGTGCAGTAACCAAATTAATGCAGGTACTCAAATTTTAATGACCATTGGAGTCAAGCTGGGAAATCATCTCCGTGCAGACGTAAGGGTAAAGAAGAGGGGCAAAAACCCACTAGCAGAGACAACTGGCTAATTAACAGATGTGGAAGTGGTGTAAGAAAGCAGAACTCGGAAAACAAATGAAAACCTGCACAGCAATTACTTCCAAAAAGGTAACATTTTCCCAATTAAAGGTATTCTGAGAACTTCAGTTAATTATGTAGGTTTTCTTCTCTCTCTCTGTACCTCTGTGTCTCTCTTTCTCTCTCTCTTTCTCTCTCTCTCTTTTATTAAAGTCCATCAGGGCTCATGATGTGTGGGAAAAGTGCTAACATTTGCAAATTGCTGCTTTATGATAAATGAATTGTGGAAACTCGGCCCCTTGGTTGGGGCCTGGCTAGATTGCAAAGCGCCAGCATCTCCGGCTGCCGCAGCCCTGACCCTGACTTTACACCCATTGATCACAACCGGTGCATAGCCATGACCACCAAATGCACACACTGGAGCTGGGGGACTTGCTTTTCCCATAGTATTTCATCATCGTTCCACATCGCGAGCGCCACAGTAACCTTTGGCTCGCCGTCCTGTAAGACTAATACCTGCAGGAGATTTCCTCTTGCCCCAGTAATCACTGCTTCAACCACTCCATCTTTAAAAAACCCTTAGTCATTAACCTGGCTTTGATTTCCAAAAACTACCCACGGATTTGCATAGCACCAAGAGCAAGAGGAAAGGCGAGCACTTTGGAAAATCAAGCCCCAAGTAATTCTGACCTGCATTTTTCCAGCTATAACTTTCCAGGGCTTGCCCTAATGCTTTCATTTTAAAAAGAAATTTACCGCGTCTTTTCTTGACGTTAATCCCAGCAGTCCTCACGGAGGCAGCAGCAGAGAAGCGCCTTTAGCGGCAGTGCAAGCATGATGTGCAGCGCGTGCTTCCCACGACTGCTGTTCGTTAGCACTGGATGTTTAGAGCGCAGGGACGCTTAAAAGGCCAGCAATTCCAGGCATAGCCGTGTCTGGGATTGTACAAATATATAAGGGACATCCCCTGTCCCAAGCAGAGAGTCCACAGCAAGGAAGATGTGTGAATGCAGACAGAGCGAGGAATAAATTGCAACCCGGCTCCGCGTGAGCCTCTCGTCGGCAGGAGGTGGCTGTGAGCACCTTGAGCCGGCAGCCAGGAGGGATCTCCGAGCACAGAGCCAGGGTGAGTTTTGAGGAGAGACTGTGCTGGCTTTAGGGACTATTTATGGTTTGGGAGAAAACCTAACCGAAAGGAACGCAGAGCCCGGCAGCTGCACGTCAGCTGAAATTCCTGCACAGGGAAATTGTTTCCATTCCCACTTCTGGGTCTCAACTAAGGTCCCGATCCTGCATTAGTGAAAACAATGCCCCGAAAGGCAAGGGCTTCCTCCTGCCCGACTACTTAAGCTGAGCATCTGCAAGGAAGGGTACACACGTATGTGCCAGCTCCTACACACACACACTCAGCAGGGAGATGCCCTTGAACTCATCATCCGATGTGAAATCCACCATCCATGAAAGAGCCTGGATAAGAGATGAGAGTGTCCCAAAGAGACACAGAATAATGAAGTTATGGAGGGCCAGGAAATGCGGATATTACTTTACTGTGATGTATTGAAGAGAACTTGTGAGCTAGTGCTCTACGGGTTGCATTCAATAAGAAAATAATACCTCTGTTTCCCACACATTGCCACTGAAGTACCAAAAAATCAATTTTAGTCATTGAATTGGACCCAAAGGTGTAGGAAAATAGGTAAGATTCACAACAGCGCAGTGAGGAAGAGATGCACAGTCTCTGGCCAAGGACCATTTTCCTGTTCCCCTTCCTGGTTTGATCCACACAGCAGCAGCGCTAACAGAGCGACCACCAGCTGCCCTGGGGTGTCCCGCTCACCGAGCGGACCCGCAAGCTGAACAGTGAAACCTCCCTCTCCTCCCTTGGCATAAAACTCACTCAAAACTGACGGTTTCTGGGGCAAAACTCACCGCGTGCCTGCGCAGGCTGCACCTAGCTGAGAGGAGATGCCACCTTTCCACCACCAAGTTACTGCTGTGCTGGAAGCTCCTGGGATTTCCTGAGTTAGCTGAAATGGTCCTAAAGACTGGATTTATTTAACACAGCTTCCTTGCATCTTGCAGTCCTCTGCCTGTGGGCAAGCTGTTTGGGACACAGTGATGTTTGGGCACCACTTTGGAGCAGGAGGGCAGAGGAGCTTGGGTCAAAGTGGGGATGGAGGTTCAGAGTGTGATGCACCCACGGAGACCATCACTGTCTGCTTACAATGTGAATTATGCTATGGGGCTGGAAATTGGTTTTGCAATCAAGTTTGAGCAGAAAGGTAAAGACGGTGGAAAATTCCTTTCAGAATTGCCTGGTATTTTCTGAGCAGCTTCAGTCCTCGTTTCCCTGTCTGTGTCAGTTCTCCCTTGTCTTTATTTGTGCTCTGAAACACAGTATCTGAAGCAAGAGTTATTGAATTTTCCCTAAAACCTTCCTACATGCAAAGGCTTTTTCTACTTTAATGTTCAAAAAAGTCTGAGTCACAGCCACCATCTCTAGTGTGCGCCCATATCTTTTCTCATTATAGGCTGAGGTCCAAAACCAATATGAATTAAATAAATATCCCACTGAGAGCTGTACTTTTGAAAATAGCCTTATTGCAGTGCAGATGTGGGCTATCTACAACTGGCTTACATTTTTTTTCTCTATATATATTTAAATTAAGAAAATAAAATAAAATCTAAATATTATCCTGGAAGGAAGTGTTTGCACTGGTGGATGTTTGATTTTCATTTTTCTCCCAGCATGCTCTGTCCTTTCATCCTATAATGGTTCTTCTCTATTAATCCTTCTCAAAACCCACAGGTAGAGATGCTTATTGATAGAAGGCCAATGTGTATCTCAGTTTACAAAGACATATTAAAGGATACAAGTAACATATTTCACTTGATGTCTTCTTATTAATGCAATTCCACTCAGAACATTTTGGCGTAAGAGGCATTGCCAGATGGAAGATAAAACTTCTCTTTTATTGGTATTTTGAGGAAGAATACATTTGGTTTGCATCAGTTCTAAACGAATAATACTCATTGCTCTAATGATTTGTATTTTATAAGCAGGATAACAAAAAGCACTGTCAGTTACTTAGTATTTTAACAAGATTTTTTTTAAAAAAGTCTTGATAGCATCAGGTCATTTTAAATGATCAAGTGCTTTTAAAGCTAAATTGTTATAACCCAAAGCAACGGATTATTTACATAATAAAAATAAATAAACACTGACCCCAGCTTGGTTGTATTTAAAGATTCTGTCATTTGTTAGGAGGAATCGCCGTGCACCGCATGCCTTGGGAACCCTGGGGCATTACAAACAGCCCAGCTAAGGGGTGTACCTGGACCTACAAGAAGTGGGGTGGATTTTGCAGCCCTTTTTCTCCTAGGACATCGGTTGGTCCCTGAGGTTGGCAAGGCTGGACTAAGTGGCTGCGAAGGATCCTCACATCTTTACCCATCAATAATTTGATTATATTCAGCTCCCACCTTTATTGAGCATAATAAGATCCTGTATTTTTTCTTATTTTGCGGTTTCACTTCCTCCTGCTGATTATATTTTGTTAACAGCGTTGCAGGCTGTTACGCTTGAGTCTCAAAAATGCTCCATGGATGCAAACCTGAGGCATCTCTGCTGCATCTGAGCCCTCCTTGCTGCCAGCACTGGCATCTTCTCGGAACCCGGAATTTAAGCCAAGGAAATAAAAGTATTATTAACCTTCCAAAAGAGGTGGCAGCAAGAAAAGAAATATTGATTTCTTATTAACTGCTTCTTTAGCACCTGATAAATTCAGCCTTTGGTTGATACCTCAGTGGATTTGGAATCAGGCTCTTCAGAGCTGCATCATTTTTCCTCTTTTATCTTATATATAGCCTGAACTATTACAAATTGTCAGGGCAGGGGACACTGCTGAGGATGATGCAAACTTGATGCCCACCAAGGATCCACGTGTTTTGCAACTTCTTGAGCAAGTTGTTTTGATTCTGAATTAGAACAGTACTTTGCAATGTCACAAGAGAAAACCTTCTCTTTGTCCATCCTTCCCATAATAAATGTTTTTGTAGTCATTAGAGACTGAAAACATGTTCCCATGACATTTCTAGCCTAACTTTGTGCAACCAAGAAGGCAAAGGTTCTCTCCAGTCTAGGTGAGATGATGCCAAGAGAGGGGATTAGGAGGATCCAAAGCTTGGAGTATTTTCAACGTAAGCATGAAAGAAAATTTCAATGTTCCTCAGGTAAGATGGCAGATGTGTGCCTGAGACTGCTGGAAGCGCTCCCTGTTTGGTCAAATAGACGGATATTTGGCTTCCCTTTGAGAAAGCTGCTTTTTCTCACTCTCTTCTGAATAAGCAACAAGGGCCGGGTGATATTGCCCATCTTGGAGACTGGAGAGAAAACAGAAGGAGATCCTGAACACTGGCAAAATTGAGGCTCTGTTGAAGTAGCATCAAATTTATTCTAACATATTTCATGGAACTTAATATTGATTTTCAAATAATCTGGAATGCTGTTTTTATAAACAATTATTGGCAAGGGAAGCGTTGTTTTTGGAAGCGCTTGTATGTACAGTAAGGCTTTATTTCTTCTTGTTTTGAAGTGCTGCACGTCTTTTAAAAAAATGCTGTTCAGGAAACATCTGCTGTCAATTAAGGAGTAACACATTAAGGCATATTAAAGTGCACTCTTATTAGTGTTTCGGCAATAAAAAGCAAGGTTTTCTATTTGAATCATATGTTCTTTAACACATCTGCCAGCCATCTGAAACTTGCAAATGTTCTTCAATAAAAACATCTTCATAACGTTGTAAAAACTTTGGTGAAACATGGCAGACGGATTTAAAAAAAAAAAATCCTTTTTTTTGTGCTGAATTTAGGTACTTGTCCTACAGGTTTTTGAGCTGATGATGTCAGGTTTAGGTGAGGATGGTGACTGCAGATGCTGTCCTGCCCCACTGAAACATCCGGAGAGCTGATGGGAAAAGTAAATATTCTTTCTTCCACCTCTATGAAAGCTAAAAGAAGGAGACATCAGAAATAGGTAGTTCATGATGGATCATTCTTACCTAAACTTCTGTGTTTTCTGGGTGTATTATCTTAAGCTCCAGAAGAAGCTGGTGTCACTTGGCAAAAATGATTGAAAATAATAATATATAGAAACTGCTTTTTCACCAGTATAATCCTGCAGATGACTCAGTTACCTCTAAGCATATGCAAACATAATACTAGGTGCTGCTATTTATCCACTCAGCTGATTCTGACTTAAATTACTACAAAATAAGGATAGTTATCAGGGCAAAAACACATCATCCTCTTTGGCCCCATTGGCCAGGTGCGACCTGGATAATAATGTAGGGCACTTCAGGAAGGTCAAGGTTGCATTCTGCACCCAGGGATGTGGTGTGACTGGCGCCACATGGGATCTTGGCACAGAGACAGGAGGAAAAAGTTCATCTGACCTTGAAGGGGATAGGAAAGAATGAGAATTCGACCAGAAGAAAGGAAAAAAAAAAGACATTTTTATTGTCTCCCTTCTGCTAGCAAGTGCTATAAACTCTTCAAGCTTCCCCAAAATGGGGAACCATTCAAATAACCCTCATGTTAGTGGTCCATGGCTACTCAGTTCATCTCATTCCTGGTAACTTGGAAGTGATCATTACTGCATGGTCCAAAGCCCTGGCCAATAAGGAGAGGAGATTTCCTATTTCTGTATTCTGTACAACATCTGCTAGTAGATGTTGCAACGGAATGATGCAGTTCAGTGATGGATACATCTGCTTGGCTAAACAATAGAAATTTGCCTAATTAAGATGCTGTTTGAGACTGAGCTGCTTCTGTGATTCTAGTGTGCGGATCTTCTCACTGAAGGATGATACTCTTCTTCCCTAGAAAATCACAAATCAAAGCTTGATCATGCTGGTTTCTAACAGCAGAGGGATTGTTTATATTTTCCAGAGCTGCAGGGGGATATTTGCTGGAGGTTCAAACTACAGAAGGAAAAAAAAGGAAATGTGACTTTTATTCAAAGCTCACAAAATGCCATTTGCCCACTGGGCTTGCTCTTCATGGGGAGCTGCAAATTGCCCGTTCTGCTGCCAAGCAGAAAACAAACCTAAAGACAGATGCAAAAAACTACTGTGCCACTGAGCGACTACAGTCTGTATGAGTGTTCAAGCATGGAAGAGAGTGCCCGGCTAACTTGTGGCAGGGGACTCGGTGCAGACCAGCCTCAAAGCATCTTTCCACTAGTCCCAATGGCCTTTGGGATCCAGTCTTCTGACCTATTGCTGGATTTCTTTCGGCAGGTGGTAGGAAAGAGCAGTCAGGCCTGAAACTTGAGGCAATGAATTCAAAGGGTTTGGCTAGGGGTGGGAATCAAGTTCAGTCTTGCTCTATTTCAATACTAATGCTGCCAGCATGATTCTGGCAGTGCTTCCTTACGCAAAAGCGGAGAACCTTTTCCCAGCACCATGCCCATACAGCTCATGTAGACTCTTAACCAAATGGGTCTGTGGCAACCTGGCACGTGAAATACTCCAGAACGAATGCCAGTGCTTAAACCATCCCCTTGTAACCATAATCACCATAGCAGATTGTTTAGGGAAGGCATAAATTTCCTTTTACTGAAGGCCAGCAAGAACAGGCTGGGCTTTGCTGGGAGTTTAAGTACAGCTATGCTGAGCATTAGGCGAAGAGATAGGACTGGATGACCTTGATTTTGAACACCCCACTCTAAATGCAGTTGGAGGAGGAAATACAGAGAAAGCCCCGACCTGACATGGGAAAGAAGCTTGTTTTTATTTACTAAGCCATTTTTAATAAAAGATATAACAATAAAACACATCTCTCTATTTCAGATTTGGAGATAGAGTATTCATGGAAAAGGAGATACTATTGGTTGCTTACATGAAAGACAGAAGAGCAATTCTGAGTAGGAACTGAATGGTAGAGATTTCTTTCTGTTTTCTCTCCTACTTGCGATCACTGGTGTTAACTTGGTTGCAAAACCTGCAAAAAAAGGAGCCAGAATTCTGACAGTCACCTTGTAATCCCAGTATCGTCCTCAAAGCTGGCAAATGAAATGTGAATCTTAGGCTCTTGGCACAAGTCTGAAGCAGGTTACTTAAGGGGTCCCTGGGTGATGATCTGAAAATTAGAGCTACAACGCACAAACCCAATAGTACCCTGCTGCTCTGCAGCACGCTGACCCATGGAATTTGGGAGTCGGATACCCCATGATTCACGTGACTTGGTTTGCTGGAATACCTAAACTATCAGAAACCAAACAGAAAAAGAACGAGAAACTTCTCTGAAGGCCCTTGTTCTAATGTAACACAGTGCTTGGGCGCTATGGCAAGAAAGGTGCTAGGGCAAAGCATGGGCAAGTCTGCAAATCAGCTTCAGTGATCGGTCTTCTCTACAAGTGACGGATGCCGTTTCCTGGCAGGCCTGACAGTGGGCATCCTTCCTGACGGGCTCTGAGAAAACCTCATTTCTCCCTGGAAATGCAGGGAGATACTCACACAGAGAGCTGCAAAGATGCTCTTCATTTTCCAGACTTGCAGTCACCGCTGTCCCCTAACAAAACTGAAGTCCCAGATTAGAAGTGTTTGCTAGGAACAGGCAGATGCCGCTGTGTTCCAGCTCTCCTTCAGCTGCCCTGCCAGTGATGAATACTGTTTAATTACAAAAACAGAATTTCTGTCATTTCTCTCAGCATGGCTTCTATTGGAGAAGATTAAACAGCAGCCAAACATTACTGAATTACCTTTTTAAACCTATTATTTCAACGTGATTAACTTCGCTTCTTTTCATTTAGCTGTAAGCAAAATCTTGTTTACAAGGCAAAAAAAATGCATTTGCTATAATATCGGCAATAATAATAAAAATGAACATCACGGAGAAATAATTTATGTGTAAACCAGCATAAAAATGTCATTGATGCATGAGTTTCCTCTTCAATTAATAAAAAGGAGGAAATATTTAAAAACAATTTATCAAGGAAATACATACAGTTCATATATCATGCACTCACAAAGACTGTGCTAATATCCATTCCACAAATAGCAGCATGACCTGGAGTATCACACAGATGCTGTATTCTTTTGTGTGACCTAATTCAGGAAAGGTGTTTGGGACAAGACTTTGACTTTAGACCAAATGAAAATTCAGGACCCAAATAGTAATAAAAGCATATTCTGCTAAAACAGAGAGCGATTAGTGCTGGTTAGATAGCCCCAAAATAAATAAAATAGATGTGCCAGTGCATCTGGCTTCATTTTCCAAATTTCTCTGAAATTCTTATCCATAAAAAACAGAAGGTTTACTCACAAGGAATGAAATATTATGCTTTATATGTGCAATGGAGCTAAATTTCAAAATGGTCACAAGTTTAGTGTAAAATAGGACATAATTATCCATTCAAGAAAGCATTTCTCAGAAAACTAAGAGATAAATGAAATCCGAAATGGTGAGGAGGAGGGAGGCTCTGCCCAGCACATCAAGATTAAAGAGGGCTTTGAAGGTGCATTCGCTATCTCCCCTCGTGGTATTCCTGAGCAGTCGATTGTTTTGGGTGTTCCTGAGATACAAACATGGGGTAACATGTATTCTCTGAACCAAAATCTATGGAAACTCTTGCAAACCAGCCGAGGTATTCATTGTGCAGCATTTGAAAATAACACAAACGAATTAAAAAAAAAAAAAAAGGGGTTTCTTCCTAGTCTTTTTTTCTGATCTACTTACAGTGAGTTACTTTGGGCCTGGTACCATCGATTTGCTATAAACTAGTACTGGACTCAATAGGATGGGCCTTGTGCTTAATATAAAACCTATCAATAAGGCTTTATAGGACTGAGGCATTAAGATACGTTGAAGCCTTTTTTTTTTACAGTTATTTCCATGAATTTTACTTTAGATCCTAACTCAAACGAAAGTAATTTCTGAAGTATAAAAGTATTAAAACGGCAAGGTCCTTGTTTTAGGTATCCTGGCTCCTGTGTTCATTCTCTCCTCAATTTGAATTGGTACATATAAGGACTGTGATAATCCCAAAACAGGAATATTCTTTTAATGTGAAGTGAGTTCATGGAGAGGCAAAATCAAACTATTACAGTATCTTTGTGTATGTAACAGTAACATACTTCAATATATCTATTTCTTACAGGATATTTTAGTGGGATGTTTCATACCAACAGTAGCCTTGCCTGGAGCAGACTCACAAGTGTTATTCCATCTCCTTGCAACTCCTAATCAGGAATAAATGATAATTTATTCCTAATAAATGAATTGTTGGTGGCAATAGAGACAATATTCTTTTTGCCGAATAAAAACATTTTACCTCCACTTTTTTGCTGTTGTGAAAAATACACCACAGATCACAAGAAGATATTTTGGGCAGATCCTCATTTGATTAGAGGTGATGCAGCTTTTTTGGCACCAACAGAACTACACAGATTTGGAAAATGCAGCCCGCTGTGTAGACTTGGTGCTGGAAAACAGGTATCTTTGGAGTAACATGTAGAATCAAACCCATCTGTGGAAATTTTTGTATTGAAAAAAATCTAACAGGATATCTGTACTGAATGAAGAAATTGGCATTACCAGTTGTATATTAAGCCCTGTCCATTGGGCTGTGGCTGTCTGAATAAACATTTTCCATTAATTACATCCAGACACAGAAACTGATGCCTTCCCCACACTTGGCAGTCTATAATTCACATGTGATATCAGTCTCTAAAAGTGCAGCTTCTTTTTAATGAGACCCATTCTGAATATAAAGTTATTTTCCCAGATTTTATTGCATTTCCTATCTGAAATGCATCAACAATGATTTCCAAGGGAAAGCAAATTTAAAAAAAAGCTGGTCTTAATCTCATTCTGTGCAGGAAGCTGACTCTAACGAAAGGTGTCATTGTCAGCAAGGTCTACTCCTAATGGATTAGCAGTTAATTTTTTCTTCTATTTTGGCTTAGAGATATTGAACTTTGAGGGTAGGAGGGAGGAGAAGAGAAAGAAAAACTAACCCAATAAGATTAAGTGTACCAGTTCAAGTTATCCTACTTACATGTTTCGGTAGAAACCTGATAGCAAAGCCAACTTCCAAGAAAAAAGTCTGAAAAGGGAATAAATTCAGAGGTTGGGTTTGCAGCACACATGCTGCTGCCTCAAAAACAAAGCTCTTGCAGCTCCATGGGCATTCATTGCTCAAAATAAATAACCAGCAACACTGCAGTCCTTCTGGCAACCAAATGCAATGTGACTCCAGATCTGGGTGTGCAGGTTAAAGGCAGCTCAATGACCTGTTTTCTTGAAATTTTTCTTGTTTTTCAGAATTACCATCAGGTAAGCGCTTATAAAGTTATAATTATTAGAAAAGAAGCCTGGAGAAGCTTGTGCATCCTGCCAGATATGTTTGGCCTGAGGACTCAACCACAGATAAAAATGCTCTCCTGTTGCAGGCTCACAGGTGCTGGGTAGCAGCTCCCGCTCTTCCAGCCCTTGGGGGACACTAATCAGGGCTTTGTAACTAACGGGGATGGAGAAAGATCAGGTCTGTGAGTCCCCGGGGTAGGTGGCAGCTGGTGGGTCATCGTGGCTCACGCAAGCATGGGGAACCCAGACACGCTCAGCAGGGCCAGGCCGCAGCTCTGCTGCCTGCACTGACCTCTGCTCCAGCAGGATCTTGCTGCTCGCGCTACCTGAGCTTAAATCTTGCAGGAAAAGCTTATCCTTTGCTACTTGTGGCTAACCCTTAGTTGCCCTCTCTTCCCTGGCTCACTGTGAATAGACAATCCTCCATTAAACACATATATTTGGTGTTTTACCATCTACATTTCAAAAGCATTTAGTGCTTTTACACATTGACTACAGTGTGCATTGATTGCAGTGTGCAAATTGATTATAGTACCAGGCAGACTGCGCAACGGTGCCACATCCATCTGCCAAACAGCACTTGAGTGTTTTCTTAGTTGCTAGCAGAGACCTTGACCTCCTTCTCTCACATCTCTCTCCATTTCTTCCATGTCTGAGTGCTAAAGAGAGGAAGACATGGGTATCGCCCTGGCACTGGGGCTGCTACTGGCATGCGGATTTGCATGGTCTGGTTGGGTACTGCTGCATTGGTGCCTAGACCTGGTGAAGGAGCATCCAGGATCACAACAGAGGGGCTGGCATCTCTAGTAGCGGCAGAAGGATGTCAAAAGTTTCTCTGTGCAAGGACAATGCATGGCACAAGGCATTTCTCCTGCTTCTCCTCAATCCTGGGTCCTATGTGGATTTATGGAGCTGCAGAGAGACTCAGGCAGCAACATACGAGAAGCAGAAATTACTCAACCCGCCACTTCGTGACCTAAACTGTGACTGGGATAGAAAGGCAAAGCACTCTGCACATGAATCTGCCATTTGGTCTGCTTCTCCAGCAGATTCTGTTTAGTTTGCCAATACTCAAAAAAAAAAAAAAAAAAGAAGTTTCAATTACTAATCTGAGAGGAGCAACGCTTCACCACCCCTTCTCCACACTAAAAATGCTGGAGGACTTCTTCCCTTCCCTTCCCTTCCCGTCCCTTCCCTTACCTTGCCGTC
>JAWLRI010000180.1:5021064-5037099 GCA_034781795.1 Crypturellus tataupa
CCTTCCCTTCCCGTCCCTTCCCTTCCCTTCCCTTCCCTTCCCTTCCCTTCCCTTCCCTTCTTCCTCTGGCCAGGATTTCAAGTAATGACATTACATTTTGCTGGCCAGGGAAGGCACCTGTCCCAAGGTAGTTATTTTTAGCGTCGGAGCTGACATCCAATACGGTAGCCCAAGTTATAAAATTTGGCCAACATCATTTCTCTATGAGTTATGTTCTGCTTCTGCATGATTAACTGTATTTAAAAAATGAGCTCTGAGCATATAAACAGGAAAGCAGAAAGGTTGGTTAGAAGCATAAATCAGACAAATATTAAATGGAAAAGTACATCCAAACTGGTACTTGTTTGCTCAGAGCTATTTAATTTAAGGGAAATATCATCCCTTCTAAAGAAAGATAGTCCATAATTTAACCAAACAAAACCTAAACCAGTCTGAAGTAACTCTACACTATCCAAAACACTACCAACACAGAGAGGGATAGTGGCACAACTTTCTAACAACGTGATTCTCCAGTGAATGCCTTGCAGAAACATCCTGGCCATTGGACAAGTGTGGTTAGGAGGTCCCCTTAGCAAAGAGGGCACAGCCAGACACCTCGGTCTCTCCCAGGTTTTCCATCTCAGCATCAGGAGAGCAGGAGAAATTTTCTTTCTTAGTTTGACCACAGATTGGTCTTTTTATGACCTTGCTGATGTCAAAAATAAATGGGAGGAGAAGAAAGCCTTGCCCTAAATTGAAAATTTTAAAGAGTGCAACATCCCACACATAGCGAAAGGGGGACTGCACTTCCTCAAAATTGCATGAAAATACACAAGAATGTTTTAGCTGTTGGAATCCAGCTCTCTTGCAGCCAACATCTCCTGGAGACATGTGAACTGTTTTCATCTGCTTTCCGTCTATGGGAAAGCCACGGTTGGGGTACCCAAGACCGCCTGTTTACTCTTCTTCAGGAACACATGCAGGTTTCTCCTCCAAAGCTCCCTGAAGTGCTGTTCAAAGACAGCCCATTCCCAAAGCTACAAAATCCACATGCCTGGGAGCCCGAGGAGCTGTCTTCAACAGGCCTGTCCTTTAGGTTTTCCCACTACTGGTAACAAGCACAGATATGTTTGTGATGAAACCATAAGCAACGGCATCGCATGCTACTATGGGACGGGGATTTCGCAGGGGAAGGGTTGTTTATTCCCCTGTAAAACAAACCGGGGTGGTCTCTAGGTTGAGGTGCCTACTAGAAGCCTGCCCCTCGACATCTCCCTAAACCTCTATCTCATCCCCTGCTAGGATTCAGCGTTTCCCTCAGTGTGCTGGCAGCATTCAGCTTGGAAGGGGATACTGCCCTGGGCTTTCCAGGGCTTCACCTGGCCCGCGTCATTCCCCTCCCTCCACAACCATCGCGGCTCTGAACAGCGCTCACTGCTGAACAGTCACATAATTTTTCACTGGCCACTTGTTCTGGCTTTATGTCCTTTTGGTGCACATAATCAAAATGCATTAACAGTCTCCGGTAGGTCCATGAGGATTTTCTTCCCAATCTCCCTGGCAAGTACGATAACATCATCACAGGCTCGGGTTTAGTTAACCCTGCACACACTGCGCACCGCTCCACCACTATCACACATGTTTCCTTTTGTTCATCCTGATGAATTTCTTTCTTGGAAGTTATTAGTGGGAGAATTAAAGTGGTGTATTTTTCTTTTAAAACTTGAGAAACGAAAATGCATAGTTAGGAGATTTGCTTTAATTGGGTACTTTTATATAAAACCTGCTGTTGCATCTTTATATTGAACATGCTTTAAATGAAAAAAAAAAAAGCTATTTTCCTCTTGTTTAGCTCTAAGTTTTTCACTTGCTTTACCAGTTGGAAAATTAATTGAAGTGATGCTAAATCAGGCATGAACTTGGCCTTTAATATTTTAAAATATTAAGAATGAATCAAGTTATTCCAAGAAAGCAACTCATCAAAAGCTGCTCAGGAAGACAGAGCTGTCTTTGCAGGCAGCACTCAGCAGGGGCTGCCTCTGCGTTACGGGGACGCAGAGGGTGCACGCGCTGCAGCAGAGCCGGGTCCTTCGTTTCCGACTGGCCAACTCATATCAGCTAATTCTGGAGGCCAGGCTGGGCATACCTCACTATGAAGCTGTCATGAAGCACAGCCAGACCCTGTGGGGCATTTCCCAGAATAAAGCAATCAGGAGGATGTAGGTGGCACCAAGGGCAGGAAGGTGACAGTGGTTGTCACCTCTCGTGTAAAGGACTGATTCCTTCTAAACAAGCAGATTGCCGAGAGAGGGGCAAACAGGGATAAGAAGGGAAGCATCCTGGAGGTTTAACATTGGTTCAGGGACCGGTGGATCCAGAATATCCCATACATTTGACTGAACGGGACCAAGCTGCCTCCAGTAGCTCATGGCGGAGTATGTTTTAAAGAAAAGTATTTGGGCTTGGTCCACGTGTGCTATTTCAGACATAAAGTTGTCACAGCACACAACACCCTCGCTGCAGTGACAGCCCCACGAAAGCTGCATCAACAGTCTTCTGGTGTTTAACTTGAAAACGCTCCAACGCGTTGATTCACTTTGGGCTGGGGGAGATGCATTCCAACTGCTGTGCCTCAGTCTTGTGAAATATTATATGGTGAAGCTAAATGGATGTTTATTTTAACAATAAGAGCTCTACACGAGGAGAACCCCTGATGGACTTCTTCAAGTAAGCTATTACTGGCCGTAGCCAAGAAGCAATGGAAGAACAGAGCAGTGCATGGGCTTAATGTGGGACTGCACCCGTTTATACCAGCACTTGGGCCTATTTGATGCACAAGTCACCTCCTCTGCAGCCCAAAGACACCCCTGGACCACATTGCCCACAATGCCATGTGCACCAGGCAGGTCGCTCAAGCTATGAGTCACAAATCCTGCCCTTTGAGAGCAGCAGTGCAGCTCAGCCTGGGTACTCAGAGAGATGCTCATTCAGCTCTACATCCTGACTTGGGATTTCAAATTTCACTCTTGGTTCATGGCTTTCCAGCACTTTGATTACCTTTGGACTTGTCCTTTATTTTCATTACTTAACTTAGAACCGTTAACGGTTTACAATGGAAACTCAGAGCCAGCTGCACAAGTCACTCCACGTTTTTTTGACACAACCAAATTATGAGAGAAGTTTTTAAATCCTAACTGGAGAGAGGCAAACTTCCAAAAGAAGCGGAATTCAGAACTGCTAGGGAGGAACATCCAAACACCTTGGGCATCTCTCCAGAGTTTATTGAGCCCAAACAAAACTGGTCTCTAACCTGGAAAGACAGCAAGTGATCCCAAGATGCCAGCTGGACATGACACAAGAATACTATCTTGGGGGGTAGCCTTGGGCTTGTAGTTTTGGTCTAAGTCAGCAGCCACAATTGCAAAGGTGATCATTTTATCACCTCATAAAAATTTTGGTGAGCCAGTGCTCTGAGTGTAGGCAAAGCTTCATCCTTTCTTAGAATGGAAAAGCTAGAGGGACACACTTGTTCCCCAGCCTGATTTCCTGAGGACCCAGCTTTGGCCACTGCAGGCACAAATCATGTTCTGTTGAGTAACAGGCACGAAGAGGAGAGTAATGGGAAGGGCTGCAAGGATGCAAAACTCGGCTGATGAAAAAGGGCTAAACAACTAGATTAGTGCAAGACACGAACGGACCAAAGGAAAAGGAGTAGGGGAGCAGCTGGGAACACATGGTGATGACTCTAGTTAATTGCACTCTAATCTGTTATAGGGTGTCCTAAATATTTTTTGTCTCTGGGGGAAGTCTTTTTCCGCACCTCTCCTTCACCTTTCTAGTCTTTATTACTTAAAATACCAGCAAGGAACTTTGGTATCTGTTCTACCAGGGGATAAAAAGGGAAGACCTTTTTTTTTTCTGAAATAGATTTCTATCTTTTGCTAATCCCTTTCGTTAGCATCCTTCCCTCCCTGGAGAGACAAAAGATGGCCAGTGGAACCCTCTGCGTCTCCATATTGCTCATCTGTAACCTGGAGCATAGATACTAAAATGCTGGAAACTCGTGGCTCATCGATCTCAGATCACCTTGCCTCAACGCAGAGCTGAGTGTTGCGTGAATAGTAAAACCAGCCTCTAACAGCCTTGCAACTGGGACAGGATCAGAGGCCACAACAGGGGTGTAATCGAAGTAAAAACATTGTATCTGTCTGTTTATGGATCTAATAAATTATGCTGGAATTGTGCAGTTATAAATCCAGGCTGTCCAGTAAACCTAACAACCAATTTGTCAGTTGCTCGTCTCGCCATCTGACTACTCGTTCCAATTGTTCCCCATGCAGATAACAAGGTGCCTTACAAATCTCTTGGTTAAATGTCATTTGTTTCAGTGCCATAACATGCTATGGATCATTGCTCACACACAGTAACCCAATTATATTAACCTGTGCAGCAATATGGTGTAATGACATGACATTAATGCGAACACTTCAGAGATTTCCAACAATTTGGTCCTTGCTTTTACAGTCCGTGTTTTTCTCCTTAAGCATTTTTGCCTTCTTTCTTCCGTCCTGCAGTGCTTAGAGGCAAAGCAACCTCTAAAATCAAATCTAAAGCATAGTAGTTTCCCAAATAACTGAAACTCTTCCTCAGCTTGGAAAGTCTGATTGAGTCATGTTGCATTTTGGAATCCCTCCAGATCATAAGAATCGCTGTTCTTTAGGTTGTAGCTTTTCTTTGGTATATTTATAACAATACTTTTTAAATGCACCTCCTTATATTTTGTCAGTATTAATCATATGTTTTTACAGTAGCAGGGGAAGATAGTGCTTTTAAAACACATACAAGCAACCCCCCCCCAGCCTCCTGAAAGATGAAACTTGTTATTTTCCAGCTCCTGGAAGAACACTGACTACATATGTTAGCAAGTCACTTGGCTGATTTGCCTTCAGTTTACATTGCTGCAATGGGCACTGAGAAATAAAATCGAGACAAGAAGATATATTTCAGAAAAATTACGTAGTCCAGGCACCTAGGCTTCTGGGTGAATGGAATAAAAGTGATTGAGGGGATTATTTTATAATAATGAACAGTTTTTTTTTTTTTTCTTTTCTTAAATACAAAGCAAATGAGTTTTAAAGTACTGCTGAAAATCTCATTTCTTTTATTTTTAACAGCAAGCTCAGAGCACGCTGCCTTTTTTCTCCAGCTGTCACTGAAAAAAGTCTCCATGGTGCAGTAAAGATGGGTGCAACAGAGTAACCAGCTCGTTCAGAGAGGGATGCAATCCCACGGAGAGATCTGAAGGATTTATAGCTCTGTTTCATGGCGGTAGCTGTTTTCCATCATTACAATGTGTGGCGGGATATGGGTCAGATTCTGGCACTTTGGTGGTCCTTCGCTCTTCAAGTGCTTTGCTGTTGAAAGTGACACCAAAAACGGAGTAAAGTGCCCAAAGTGTGAGCTCAGAGTATGTGCCCATGTCTCTGTGTATTTATGTCTTTTTTTCAGCTTCTGCAAAGAAGGCAAGTAACCCTCTTGCAAGCATCAGGCTAAACTTGCTGATATCAGCTAAACTGCACTTCCTCCCATAGCAAGAGTTTTAGTAAGTAAAGAAATAAAGAAACTCCTCTATGACAAATCTTACCTGGCACAAACGTATTTTGATCAGCCCGACACAATCTTTAACAGCCGCATCTAAATATTATGAAGAAATATGTGGTGATCCGCTCCAAATACATGGCCTGTAATGTATACTTGCTAAATTCTTTCCATTGTGCTGTTAAATGCATCCAGCTGTCCATACGTTAAAGTTAAATATACTGTACTATAAAACTGAACTGAGAGTGGAAACTATTAAAATAAACCCAGCTATTTCCCTGTTCCCCCTCTCCCTCCCAAGCAAGTATATTTTAGTTGGGGAAGGAGGAGAGTTATAACAACAATTGTTTGAGGTGGTGCATGGCAATGTCAGGGGGAGAGTGACAGGGAGCAGCCCCCATCCCTAGAGCCAGGAGAAATGAGGGTGAGTGTTCCGGATGACGGATTCATAAACGAACAAAAAATCTTTTTTTCTTTAAAAAGAGCTTTGAGAGCCACTGATGCAAAGAGAAAACTGGTTTTGTTTGGTTTCTTAGTTATCATTAGCTGCAATGGAAGAGCTGAGATACAACAGCAAGATGAATGCAAGCAGGAATGATTCACAGACCTCGCGAGCAGCACAGGTTCATCACTCATATCCTAAGATTAGATTAGCAAAATCAGAACTTTCTTATACAGAGGCTGGAACAAGAGCAGCATGATGTAAAAGGTATAAACAACCTAGGAGAAAATAGTTTTTATGTAACTTATTTTCATCCTATTTTTTCAAAAAAGTGTGTGTGCTCTGTGTCTGTCAGACAGAAATTATATGCCTTTTATTTTAAATAAGCAGAAGAGAGATCCTAAACCCTCTATTCCTGCTGAACAAAAAGTAATTACAGCTCAACCCTTATCTGTTTTGATAGGTAGCAGTCACATGGCCAACTGGGCCACTTGCCCAGTCGAAGAGGCAGAGGATGCAGGAGGGAGTTGGGAGATCATTTTTGCCGGGAACACAGCCTATCTGTCAAGGATGTGGGACACAAACCTGCTGGAAAACAGGTTTTATCAGTGCTGCTGCTCACAAAACAGCTTGTCTTCTTTAGCAGGAATAGGTGGGAATTGTCACTTTTGACAGGAAATCTGGTCCATCAATAAGATGCTGAGTTTAGACCATGGTAAAGATGTCCTTAGAGGTTAGGTCACTGTGATCTCCTCTGAGTGTTTGATTCTGGACCATTTCCTTCCCAGATCACTATGGATGGAGTCCAAAGTGAATATATTTAATCTTTTTGACCTAGTTTTGTTTTAACAACAGCAATACTTATACAGAGCTGGGAAATACCTCCTGGGCCCAGTATTCCTGTGGGATCACGGGCATCTCACAGCCCACTGGGATCCCCAGCAGCTGGAGAAAAGGACCCTGTTCCCAAAGGCAGCCCCTGGTCCCAAGCCCTCCACTGGATACTCACTCATTTCATGGCAAATCTTCCAAAAGTTTAGTTATGCATGGTCATGTTGGATAACAGGCTTATTTCGAAACAAATCTGGACAGGAAAGCTGGGACACCTGCAACAAAACGGACTGGGGACGCTTTTTGCCTTCCTGGGTGTGAGCATGGGCTAAGCCTGAGTGATGGGCTGGGTCAGATGAAGGTTCCTGCTTGAACACCCTTGGCTGAACAACTGCAGATCAGTTGTGTCCTCCAGTACCTCCCAGTGAATAACAAATATTAAATCAAAAAAAAAAAAAAATGGAAGCTGTTTGAGCATTACGTTTGCAACACACCAGATGCTCTGTGATGTTTTTGAGCTCGTGCTGCTGTAGTGCGATACAAACACCAGCTGTTATACCCCTACAAGTGTATCAGATGCAGGGAGGGTGGCAGGACGCTGTTAGTGACATTCACATGTAGACCGTGGTTAAAATAATGGATTTTCAGAAAATAATTGAATTACTTAAGCGTCTTTAGGAGCCCCATTTTCAGAAGATTAAGGAACTCAAAAACTAAATCT
Source organism: Crypturellus tataupa (assembly GCA_034781795.1). Taxonomy (NCBI): domain Eukaryota; kingdom Metazoa; phylum Chordata; class Aves; order Tinamiformes; family Tinamidae; genus Crypturellus; species Crypturellus tataupa. Next base: position 5,028,636 of record JAWLRI010000180.1, read on the forward strand.
CATCTAGAGTTTGCAAGATTCCAGTCCAAGCTTTAAGATCATGCAGTGAAATTTCAGAAGACCCTTGTCCCGCAAGAGCCTGCTGCTACCCAGGTATCAGCTTGCATAAGTATATATAAAGCCCCGCTGTAGGTAAGCACAGGAGACAGGAGCTGGGGAGTCTGTGGCTGAATTAGGCTCTCTTGCAATACCCCTGCATCCTCATATGCCCTCTCAGATGTAAATGAGGGAACGAATAAGTGAGCTGATTGAAGGAAATCCAACAAAAAAGTAAATAAGAAACTCCAAGGGAAATTGTTGGGGGTAACAGATCATGGCAGTTTGTTTGCTAAGAGCTAAGTCAGTGGGAGGAAGCTTACCTGAATATAGTAGGATTTTAGCAAATCCTACTTTAGGGTGAAGAGGGATGTGGGTCTCACCATAAATTAGTCTGTTTCTTACCAGACACGAGGCTGTTATGAGTGAGTTAGTGACCACTGCCAGATATGTAAGGGAGAACATTTCCTGCTGGGTCGGCCTCAAACTGGGCTTCCCATGTCACTTCTTCTTGAACTTTGCAGATTAAAAAACTACAAAAACAGCAGAAAAAAAAAATCACCAAAAGCAGGTGTGGATTTTTGCTCTGTGCTCATGGAATCACTCAGATTGTTGTTGCTCAATAGTCTGAAAATTCCAAAATCTTTTTTTTTTCAAAATCTTAAATTACTCAAATAAAGTTCCTATCTGTAAACATCATGAGAACATCCATTTGAATGGTGACTTTCAGGTCACAAATGGAACATGAAGGCAATGATCTTCTAAGGGTGAAAACAGTCTTTGGACTGACTGTGCTTTGGACAAGAAGCAATAGATTGAAAACGCATAAAATGGAATTTTGAGATGAGGAAAAAATTTTCTAAAGAATAAGTGACAATGGAGCCTGGAAATATACTGCCCAGGGGCAATGTCTGATTGCCTTTCTCCCAGGAATTATCCCCTCCTAAATTTCACACGCTCTGGTTACCTCTTCTTTAAGGCAGATGTCTATCAACAGCAAGGTGCTCCGACACTACCGTGAAGTAATCCCTTCTACTTCACTACCGTGAAGTAATTAGTCCCCAATTATTCAGTGCTGAACAACTATCTGGTTGCTGTTTGTCCTCTTACAGCACAGGCAGCAGCAATACAGCATATCTGAACCCTCAGGTATGCCTGCACGGTGAGTCGCTATCGAGTACTTTGCAGTTCTGCGAGGGTCAGGGCTCAGAGGGTGCCAGTGACCATGAGGAGACTGTGGAGAGACGTTTTAGGGTGAAGAAAGTGATGGATAAATCAGCTTGACAGTGTGCATGAAGGTAGGGAAAGCTAAGCACTTGTTGAGGTTTCCCCAACCTACAAATAAGGGGGGATGGTGGAGAGAGATGTTCTTGGCAGGAGGTGGCCAGCACTTTCCTTTGGCATTCTTTAAAAGAGATACTCCTCTGCCACACTCAACACATTCGACATGCACAGGAATAGCACATAAAAGCAAAAACAAGTCATGTTAAAATGCCCTAGGATTACACTAGCGATAGGTTTCGTAGCTTTGAAGGTCTCAAATCCCTCTCTCGTGTCATACGCTTGAGCTGGGAGTGCAACGTGCTGCTTGCCAAGTGTCAGCTTTCAGGAGCATTTGGTATCAGTCTACAACGATCAGAAGGAAAATTAAAGGTGAACGAGCATAATCTGTGCAGGAGAGAGTGTAAATGTGTGCGATAAGAACAGTTTGACACCAGTCCAAGTTGCTTCCTTTCTCTCCTCCCTCACTAGTACAGATAAAAATGAAACTTTTACAAATCATCTATTATCTTGCAACCCCCTCTAATTTCTTGTCTTCTTGCTCACTGATTCCTCGGCATACTTAGTTTGATTTTTCCATTAGGGGAAATATTTGTTTTCAAATAAACAAGCCCATGTTGAACTTTGCCATGGATTTTTATCCAGCAGTTTTTAATGGCTTCTTGGATCAGCTTTCAGATCAATGTGCACAGCACCTTAGAGAGAAGGGAAATGAACCTCTTTACACCCATATCCTAGGTGAGGTGGCACAGCCTTCCTGCTTAGATAGCCCCTTTCTTGCTCTGAAGCGTCTGACTCCCAGTTTGCACAGAGGTGAACGAGCCTGCCAGGTCCTCAGTGACTGGCTTTGCTCCAGTTCTGCTGGAAAACATCTCTTTGGGTTTCCCAATGACCCGCAGAAGGCACAGCTAGCACAAATCCTGCTAGTCGGAACCATGCCCATGCCAGCGGCGCTAGGCTGGGGTTTGTAAAGGAGTTTGGTGACTGATTCCTGCTGAAAGGATCTGGCAACGGGACACTTAATGCTGTCTGGCTTTGCTGACAGCCCATCTCTTGCTAGGTTAATGGCGTTACTCAGATTATTTCCCTTCCCTGGATGCAATGGTTTTATAAAAGGTGTGAGAGCAGAGCCCATAATAATCCTTCACCAGGTTTGAGACCCGGCTGCTTTGGTTCAGGCCTTGCAGCATTTGTTAGACTAAGTAATTTGCCAGAGTAAAGATTGCTGGCCTTTGCTCAACCAGTAGGTAAATAAGAGACTGGCTGCGTTTTCTTCTGCCAGGAATAAAATGATGCATTGACAAAGGGCACAACGCACTTTCACCTCCATTCATTCCTCCTGGTACTCGTTTCCTTTGAAACATGAGGATTCCCCCATTCGACTTTTGCTGCAAAGGTTGTGTCCTATGTAGAGCTGTGCAGTTAAATAGCAGCAGACAGCTCAGCATCAGAAGCTGAAGGTGAACGATATGTCATTGCTAGCACATCCGCAAGTGCTGTAGAGAGACACAGTGATTAAAGCACTGGTTTTCCCCACTCCTGCCGCCGACTTTCCTATGACCTTGCAACAGGTACACAAATACCTGCATGCCCCGTTTCTCTTCCCATTCACTCTACAAGCATCCAGTCTGTCTAACTGTTAATTTTCAGCCTTGACCTATACAGTGAATTTTTGCTGTTTAAAAACAATACGATGACCAAGGCAAAGCTGCAGTTCAACTAGCTGCATGGGGATATTTTCGAGTGGCTGCAGGGAAGCCCCATTCACTTTGTGTCCTGCTATTTGTTCTGTAACCAGATACTTCCAGACTAGATTTTGGGGGAGCCCGTGTGATGACCACATGTTTATGAACTCCTTGGCTGACAGACACCTGGGACTTGCAAAACTGTTTTTGCCCGTCACTTGTAATGCCTTGGTGGAGGTCAATATTTGTAAGGAGATGAAATCTCTGATGTACTTAACTGTGCAGGCAGCCCGCCACTGCGGACTGACAAAGCATTTCCAGGCAAGATTAAGGTTTAGCTACTCTTTAATTAGGGAACAAGGGAGAATTACAGGTCTGTCTGCCTACATCCAGGAGCTTCATAAGAGAGCCCTCACTCTCCTCTATTGCAGGAATCCATAATAGGCATTTCACAGGACTTTTTCCTGAACGTACATTCAGAAGTTATCCCCAAAATAACAATTAAAGGTCTGTTAATGATAACAGACAGCCTGGGAGATAAAAGAGATTTGCACAAGTTGTTTTCTCCTAGGAAGGGGACAATCCAGAGAGAACTTTCCCCCCCAATAAGCATTTATCTTGTACTCAAGTCCACTGGCCAACTCCCCAGTCACATTTGCTGCCCTGGCCCCAGCAAAGCTGCAGTGATTGCCACCAGCTCAAGACAGGGCTATTAGCAGAGCACAATCAGCAGCTTCCACAGTTCTTGGGTATTCCAATGCTCCAAGCAGCTATCAGGAGCTCTGGTTTATAGCTGCCTTGTGACTGAATTTCAACCCCCTCTTTCCATCCTGTGTAAGGTCATTTTAAACAGCAAGGCACCCCTGCCCAGCCCCATTCTTGCTCCCTACAAGGGAATCAAGAGGGAAGGAAACAAAGATGCTGCCACTTAAAATAAATAAATAAATAAATAAAACCAAATCTCAAACTGATGGAGATTGTCTAGGGCCAGTTGGCTGGAGCTCAGATTCCTGATGTCCACCTACACAAATCACTTGCCTTTGACGAATTGATTTTATTTACCAATTTTTTTTTGCAAAAATCCAAAGGGGGGCAAACTATGAAAAGAAATGCTGTGAGTGGAAAGTTAGTCATTAACCGCTATGTGTCTCCCAGACAAGACGGAGATGCTGCAGCCTCTCTGAAGTCTGCATGTCATTACAGAAGGATGTTGTGCTGTGACAGACGCGGGGATTTAAGACAGATCTGTTCCCTGCCCAGGGTCCCCTCTGCTTCTGCAGTGTTTATATGGGTTTGCTGTGCTATACCAAGCGTTCAGTATCAAATGCACAAAGTACTATCCACATGCATCACCCGTCAAGAAAGATTAACTTTTCACTGCACAGCAGCACAGAAATACTCCCAGGGCAAAGCAGGACTGCCCAGACAAGGAGTTTTCTTCTTTTTTTCCACTGTCTTCTCATTAAAACTGTAAGTGGCTGATGGAAACGGCTTACCTAGCAGAGAGAGGACTGGCCAAGAACTAATTTGCTGCAGGAAATGACCCTCCACATTCCCACTGTGGTTCTAGATAGAACAATGATTTGGCACTACATTGAAAGTGCTTAAACTACTTTGCTGAATCAAGTCAGAAGCTAGAATTGGATTAAAAACATAGCTGATTTGGGATATAATGTCTTATTATGTTGCACTGTGGCTGCTCCTGAAGAGACAGCGAAATTCCTCATCTCCTTCCCTTCTAAATCCTTGTCAGAGCTAGTCACAACCTCCCAATGGGATACAACCCATTGCAGAAGGCCTAGAATTTGCCCAGTGGTCTGGATTTCAGCTATAATCAGGTTCAGCGCTGTTGACCTTGACAGCGCAAGTCATCAGGCCTCTGACACCCTGGGATTTGGGCCAAATCTTTGTATCCCCAAACATTTGCGTGTTAAGTGACTGGCATTGCAGAAAGTGTGAGGCCTCCTGGTTGTGGTGTGGATGTAGGCTCCAGTGTCCTTCTGCTCCACCATCACCTCTGCTGGCCACCGTGTTGGCTTCATGTGGTGGTTCAGGTAGGGCTGGTGTGGGGTCATACCCAAGTTTCTTTCTCCAGGCCACCCCCTTTAGCACAGGGATGTCCTCGCTGGACCTGACACCACAGAGCATTTTCCCCTCCTGTGTTTCAAGAAGGTGCACAGGGAGGTGGTAGGTGGGCACTGGGCACTGCTAACCAGGCAAGATCGCACCAAGGAACACCAGATAGCAATCTCCCCCTTCTTTTTTTTTTTTTATTGAGCCAGCCAATATCCATGAAATTCATGTTCCTAAAGCAATCTGGAACAGCTAAATTGGCATTAACTGCATGCTGCAAGTACTGCAAGAGAAAGCAGCGACATCCATCTTAGAGCTACATGCCAGACTTGCAGCAACAACAACATCAGGAAAGCCGGTGCTAGCTGCGGTTTTCTGATTCTGGTGCACAGAGAAATAGTTACTGAGATCTGCATGGTCTTAGTGGACTCTGGCAAGGAGAAATCATTTGTAAGCACAAAGCTGTTTTGATATCTCTGGGGCCTCTACTCCTCCAAGGAGCTCAATATCAGACTCGGAGGCATTTCCCTCTGGGCAAGATCCATAGTTATACAACATATCTAAATTAGCTTATATATTCCTAGCATGTTAATGAAACTAGACCTAAAAGACAAACCAATAATCAATATTAGTGTGCATTAATATTATGTACCAGTGACCTGACACCCTTACTTCACATGGTTGATCTCATTTTTCAGTACGATTTTCTTTTGTTACATGCAACACCCAAGTGAGATGACTTAACCTCACTTTGAAACTCTAGCAACCTTAAAAAGATTGCCTTTTGGTAGCGTTTTAGGGATGATTCACTACAAGCAGCCATTAAAACAATTTAACATGTGGCATTTCAGAGCAGAGCTAAAAGAAGAGACACGAGTTCAAAAGAGGAGCTATTGCTGAACTGCTGCTTCCACAATTAGTGTGCTTCTTTCCGCAAGCAATACATGAGAAGAGTAATTTTCCGAAGAGAAGGAAAAGCACATTGCGCTGACAGGAGGTACAGAGGGAAGCGAGGAGATGGGGAAAATTCACTGTTTGATGCCCTTAATCCTATTATCTGTAGAAGCATCAAAAAGCAGGAGTGGAAGAGCTTCCAGAACAGGAACAGAAGAAAAGGTTTTATTTTCTTCATGCTTTTCCTCAAATGTTAAACCCATTTTTTATTTATGTCATTGTGCCAAGACCTGCTTACAGAGAAGACATGAATTGCCTGACAGTGATGACAAGCTTAGATACATCACTCATGTGAAGGAGATGGACATACCAAAACTTAAGAGATGGATGATCCTCAGATACTCGGACAACTACCAAAGGAGGAGTTCCAGTCCAGGTTTCTTCTGCAGTTAGCATCTGAAGTTTATTTTTCCAGAGTCATTTGATACTTAAAATGAGGGTGGGTGTTCAGCCTGGGAAACATGGAATATCTTGGCACTGGATATTATTTTTCTATTTTATCGACGGGAAGAGCTCTTCTTCTGTTTGTTTATTTTTCTCCTCAAGTAGAGTAAATTCCTCACACGTGATTGCAATTTACTAGTTACAAATGTGATGCTAAAAAAAATAACATGCACTTGAAAGGGCAAAGGAAACCTATTTTACTACACCTATAATTTTAGCCCAGTGCTCCTAGTACACCAGACACTACTGTCTGCAATCTAGCACGTTCTACGATATGAGCATGCAATATCAAAGAATTAACATGGCTTAGCTTGATGTGACTGGTTCTGGATGGAGACACAGAAGTAATGTAATAAGTCTCTTTTCTTTGGCCATGTAGAAACATCCCCCACCAAAAAAAAAAAAAAAGAAAGAAAGAAAAAGAAAAAACCTATCATCAAACTTGAGTCATTTTTTTTCTAAAAGAAAAAGGCAATTTTTCACATTTTAATAGCTTTCATTCCATGTCTTAATAAATGCATGTTTGTTGATTTGTGTAAGCATGATGTAGGATTCTGCAAATGAATGTAATCTGCAACAAGGGGATAGCTAACCACTAGCTAACACTTTTGAATAATGAATCCCTACTGTATCAGATGGACGCTATTCATAATAATTCCTTGCTTTTCTCATTTTGTCGTGTACAGTAGCGATTAATCAATTTGCAGTGTTATGTCACCCGCAACAAATTGCTAGCACCAAGACAAATTTATTGCTTTATGATAAAAGAACTTGTTTAGGTAGAAATAAATTAAATTTGGGGGTTGTTATTTGAGTTTGATGTTTACATATATGACCCATGCAGCACAGGCCAGCAGAGGTAAGGGTATCCAATTATTACTCCGGTGTTTTGAGGATAGTTCAAAGGGATGCAAAGCAAATGGTATGTTTGTACAGCTAACTAGTCCTTGAAGGGAACAAGTCCTCCGGGAACTCTCTGTAACATCAGTGGGACTCTCCACAAGAATTCGGAGGGGTTATCAGGGAGCGGAGTCGCGTGTTCAACGTTTCTTCCATTTCAAGATGGTTCGATACACTTTGCTCTTGGGGACCTAGAGGAGAAAGAGCCCCAGGACTCTGACGAGTGACTTTTTTACAGCTCTTCTGCTGAAGGTTATGTTGCTTTGTGAAAAGGACCGAGCAGAAATAAGTTGGAAAAAAGAGAAGGAGACATTGGGAAGGATCTGGCGGCCAGCGTGGCTGTGCTGCCCTGCAGTCCCTCTCTGCAGCCCACATAAACGTGTCGCACTGACATCCACAGCTGTGCTGGCAATAGCCGAGGTTCAACAGCTCAGGTTTTAGCAGTGTTTATTTGCTCTCACTCTTTCGGCTGGACTCAGACTTAGGGGTAGCTTCCCAGAGCTCTCAGCTGAGGTGTCCAGCCTCAGGGGTACTAATACTGATTTGTTTCCAGAGATAAGAATGCCTAATGCACAGTCTTTATTTTATTTTATTTTTGTATTTCTTTCAGCCTCTGACAGACTCCAGTCTCCCATTAGCTGCTTCTCCATGAATCCTCCCACCTTCCCTCACACTCATCCCACTGCCTCAGAAATCATTTTAACTCTTTCTCCCCTGCGTTCAATGTCATTACTAGTCTTGTGTTACTTATTCCTTCCACTCTCCACCTTTTTTTCCTTTCTTGTGCTCTTGAACAGGCTTTTTTTGTAGCTCTGGGTCTCTCCCCTCCCCTGTTCGTTCCCACTAATGTCCTCGTCAGTCTTCTCCTGAACCGCTGTGGAACCATCCCAGATGTCAAACCAAGATTACCCCTTGCTGGAACTGGAAGTCTGAAAAAACAGTGTGTCAAGCTTTTCCTCCCTGAGAAGCTCCTGGTTTTCCAGGTGACCCGAGTGATTCTTCTTGTTGCAAGGAATGGAGAGGAGAGGAGAGGAGAGGAGAGGAGAGGAGAGGAGAGGAGAGGAGAGGAGAGGAGAGGAGAGGAGAGGAGA
>JAWLRI010000180.1:5037199-5053414 GCA_034781795.1 Crypturellus tataupa
CCCCCCCCCGCCGCCGAGGACAGGAGAGGAGAGGAGAGGAGAGGAGAGGAGACACATAAAACTCTGAGCAAGAATTTGCCCTAAAAGAGACAAACATAATTTGGAAATTAAGGTGGACAAGGTCTGTTGCACTTCTAAAATTTAGGTCAATGCCTGCCATTAAATAGAAGTTTCACCAGACCCTGTGAGTTTCTCCAGATTTTTGCTAGCATAACTAGTCTCAAAGGGTCCTAATGTTAGTCGATGACAGCGCAGAAATGGTCTATTAATTAAGCAGCTCCTATCAACACCCGCAGTACAATTTTACCCATGACGACAACCAGCTTTCGATAGCAATCTGCCCTCAGAATCAGGTGAGGGAGTCTTCACACTTGTTGAATAGTCATCATCTCTAACAGTATCTTATGAAATCAAAAGCCATTTCATAAAACTTTCTCACCATCACATATTCCTGAATCAGGGATTAGAGAAAAAAAATCCCAAACATCCCAGATTATCTCATTCTTGCATCTTGGGCTTGTTTGGCTTAACGTATCAACTCCCTCAGCTACCTACCAGAGACTTAGAAGAAAACAGCCAGTAACAGAGAGCTGGGGATTGTCCAGATTAATCAAATTTTAGGTGTAAAAGAAGCCTAAGCATTATTATTAGTTTTCAAATTTATGTTATACAGTTTTGCTGTGTCACAACACAATCACAGCATCCCCATGCCAATCATCGTGTGCTGCATGCCTTACACATAGATCCATGTTACAGCGAGAGGTGTGAATGCAGCATGTGGGTAAACATACCCAAATTACATTTTAAATAGCTGCCAATCAAGGGTAGCTGCTAATTTCAGCATGAGTGAGGCACCAAGTGCTTAACGGGTGTCCTGGGATGGACCCAGCAGCCCAGGTCTGACCCCAGCCCTGCTCCCAGCGCGGATCTCCAGCTCGATGCCGTGGATGTGTCCAGCAGTGTAGGCACCTCGAGTGGTTACTGGCCATATTTAACCAAAGCAGCAAAATCTGAAGCAGCAAAGAGTGCAAAGGACTTGCTGTGGCTACGCCAGCAGCTCTGCTCAGCTTCACACTGTGTCAGGGAGAAGCTGGTGATGTTCTCGATGCCTTTTTCTCCTGTAAAATTTGTATTTACAAATTACTTTACAGGGGTTCAGGACTATGTTTTTAATTGATCTGTTAAGAAAAAAAAATAAAAAGAGAGTAACAATCATTTTAATATTAAAAGTGGGGAAATAGCACTGAAGTATACAGCAATAAAATTACAGCTGATTCAGTCAATTAATTGGCTATAATTAAGTGCTATAAAAAAAGTTAAAAACATACTTAAAGCTGGACTGTCCTTAGGCACAAGTTGGGAGGGAGTCGTGTTGCTTTTAAAGTGAATCAATATTATGACAAAGCTGATATTTACACTCGCACATTTGCTACCCTTTGCTGCCCATGTGGGACTTGGTTTCACAAACATGGGTTGCTGGATGCATATTCATTAACCTCACAATTGGCTAATCCAAGGAAGGAAGGAAGGAAGAGGGGAAGGGAGGAAGGAAGAGGGGAAGGGAGGAAGGGAGGAAGGGAGGAAGGGAGGAAGGGAGGAAGGGAGGAAGGAAGGAAGGAAGGAAGGAAGGAAGGAAGGAAGGAAGGGAGGGAGGAAGGAAGGAACGAAGGAAGGAAGGAAGGAAGGAAGGAAGGAAGGGAGGGAGGAAGGAAGGGAGGGAGGAAGGGAATGTCCTGGTATATCATGCTTCTGCTTATGGAGTCACATTGTAAACATGTTCCAAGCGCCTCAGCTGTACTCCTAGAAGCTTCAGAAACACCGGCATTGCATCCCCTGTGTCGGATCCAGCACAAAGAAAGAATCCGCAGTCCCAGCCAAATGGAAAAAGGGAATTAGTAGGATATTACTCATTCATTACTGCCACTTTAATCACTTAGAGGCCCAATTAAGTATAAATCATCAGTATTAAGTTACTTTCTCCAAGCCTCTCTGTTGCACATATGGCTGGATTTGGAAGGTCTTGGTGGCTGGAGGAGGCGTGAGCTGGAAAAGGCCGTTGGAGGCTGGTCCCCCCCCTTCCCCTTGCTGTGAAGTTGATAAATGAAGGCTGCATTCTAGGTGCAGCAGTAATTTCTGTAGTGCAGTCAAGTGCTAGGTCCCTGGTCCCCAGCGAGCAATGAGGGCACTGGCCCCTTCGATGCCTTGGCATCCCCTGGGCTGCCCGAGGGCCGCCCCGGCACCCGGAGCAGCTTCATTTCCACCCGCAACCCCCTGTATCCATTAACGGATTGGAAAGGGGCAGAGGGAATAGAAAAGGTGACAGGGAGGCAGCAGCTCCTGTTCTCTAACCAGTTATTACCCTAATCTCTCCTGAAGAGCAAACCGGCTTAGGAGACATTTTAAAGAAATGATGTAATATCATCCTTTGAGATACCTTCCTCTTCCTTCCCTTTTCTCCCCTTCTTCCCAGGGATGAAATTTCCCCAGCGGCCTAGATCGCTGTCTGGGAAGCATATTTCCTTCTAATCGGTTTTACAGCTCTTTTAAAGTAATATGTCAGATCATTTTCTCCATATACATAGTTAATGAAAGTAACCCTACAAATTCATTTTAAATAGATGGAAGTTGTTATAACCCTGATCTGGAATTTATTACATTCATTACAATCTTGCTGAAGTAGGTAATGTAATGGACTATTACTTTTATTATCTTTTTAATCCCTCAAAATTATTAGGAACTGACTAATATTTGGCATCACCCTGTTAATGTTTAAACAGAAATTGATATCTTCATTCATCTAATAAATGATGGGGTCTTTTTCTGCCGAAGGATGAAAGCTGGTGACTTTTTTTAAACCTCAACTAAGCCAAAAGATTTCTAAGTAAAATCATAAACTGACAATATAATATTTTTATTAAATCAGCTCTTTTAGCAGGTTGTGAGGCATTTTGCAGGGTAATTTTCATGGTTCCTGGCTGTCCAAGAAAGTCTGGACCCCATAGGTTTTTTGAGAGGGATGGATCAAGATTTTACCTCTGCAGTGAGTCCCTCATCCTGGCGTTTTGCTTCTTGACCAACATAAGCAAAGAATTTCATAAAAATTTCCCCTCTATCCCAGTCAAAACAAACTCTTTTAGCAACCATGTGACTAGCGAAGAATTGTTTAACAGAGGCATTAAATAGGGCCCCAGTGGTAACCATCGGCAGTTGTACCACTGGCTCTGGTACTCAGATGCTCTTTTCCATACAGAATCTCTGCTTTGGACTTCACTAGGAGGGAAAGCACTGCGCTTTACTGATGAGGATGTTGGATACGCTTTTCAAAGACACCTAAATGATAAAGTTCCATTTCTGTAAGTTATTTAGATAAAGACTGTAACGATGCAAATAAGTCACTAAAGAGATTTGCAAAAACACCTCGATTTTATTTTAAATGGTTGATGATGAAGGTGCTTTTGAACCCGACATAAAATACCTGTTTGTACTTGCACGTGACTTTCTGCATCTTTAAAAAAGAGGGATTGAAGTTACCTCCCAAACTGCACTAACAAATCTGGCCCTTTGGCACTTCCAGAAACGTTACCCAGCGTGCAGCCTTTGAATACATCCAAGTTATGTTTTAATGCTTTTAATCTGTACCTCACCTTACAAGTGCTATTAATATTCATTATAGATTAAGGCCAAAATGAAGATAACAAAGAATTCCTTACTTTTTCTTTTGAGTTAAAACTGAATTTTGCTGCACAGTGAAAATGAAAGACAAGAGAAGTTTCTTTGGTCAGTAGCCCTAAACACCAGTTATTTTACTGAGTTTTATATATATATTTATATATATTTAAATCCCTTTTTTAGTGTAACACAGGTGACAAAACGCAGGTAGTTTGTCGCATGATGAAAGAACTACAAAGGAGACTCACAGCACCGTTTTTTTTTTAATTGAGAAAAATGAAAAATACAAAAATTGAGAAGCAACCTTGAGAGCAAAACGTTTTCTGCAAACTGACCCAGTAAAATGAATGTAAGATAATATATGTTCACAGAAGTAAAGATCCCCAAGACAAAATACAGAAGATAAGTAGTAGATTCTGGGGGAAGCAATAAGGATGTTAGCAGAATGGATGTGTTCGTGCTGCTTTGAAGGAAGTTTTGGAAATAATTCAGATTTCCAAATCTGCACCCGGTGCTTTGAGAGCAGTTAGTGCCGTCCATGCAGCGGAGATCTCCCCACTGGCTCCGACGGCCCCTGCCAATTTGCACCAGCGCAGGATCCGTTACCAACATAATCACGTTTTGTCCTCAAATGTTCTCTCAGAGATCAATTACCATTTTAATCTTGTAAAACTAAACCTAATGCAGGTACCTGACCGGAATAATCACTGAACCATACCGGTGCTGTTACCCACAACCTGCGTTTAGATCATAGATCAGAGAGACGCAAAAAGACGGGGCAGGAAGATGCTTTTTGCTGGGATTTCTGTAAGCCTAGAGGTATTTTAAATGGACTTTCCTCTTTTGTGCCCCCAGCAGTTGTATGAAGAAAAAAAAAAAAAGAAAAAAAAAGGGTGGAAAAAAGAAAACAAACAATCAAATAAATAGATTTGGTATCTGACTCACAAAAACACAGGTCTTTGAGTTGCACATTAAAGCGGACACTTTCTGGTCCTGCATTAATGCTGCCCGTGCTTTATGATCTGCCACTGAGACAGACTAAAAGGCGCAGGGGGAAAGAATCCTCTTTTTTTTGTATTCCAAATACTGCTTTAATAAGACTGAAAGTCTCTCTCTTTCTCTCCTTATAGCCCTACAGCAAATAAATGGAGGTGTCAGCCCAACACCCTTGTAGGTTTAAACTGAATGGAAGTGTCCTTTTGAAAAGCTTGTTCCGTCTGACAGTCCTGAATGTGCTCCTACTGCAGTTCCTTTGAACACCCATCTTTTCTGTGTTGGTGCTCTGCTGACATGGCTTTTCGTTTAGTTAAAGATTAACAGAATGCTATAGAATGACAGGACTTTGTGATAACTTAATTGCACAAAACATAGTTGTTCCTATGCAAATCGGAGTATAATTGGGCGCTAAGAAATTGCTCTCCCCGTGTAAAGATGGCAAAGTGGATTTTGGACACATACGGGGAAAAATAATCTATTACCTTTTATTGTACTTGAAAAACACAGTTCATGGATTTTATGGTGAGTACTAGACATGTGCTTAATGACATGAAAGTATTTGATTATGTGCATTAAATATAAAGTCTGAAAGCTCTAAAGCCTCCTTATTTTAAGTATATTTTAAGTGCTGACATAGAAATTACCATAACAATGTGTGAGCCCTGCGACACATTCATAAATTGTGGCTCGCGATGGATGTCCCTTCCCAAGGTGCCTGGGTACCACAAGCTGCAGGGCACAGCAGAAGCTCTTCTACATGAGAAAAGAAAGGAAGCTCCCTGAAATTGTATTTTTTTGCCGTGATTAGACTTTTGTTATGGTAAGTCTGGAATTATAGCATCATCTAAACAAATACCATAAACCAGATAGAAAGGCGATATTGTAATCAAAACGGGCGACCATTCCAAGGCAATTGCTGTGTACCCAGAGTAAAGGTCCATGCTAAAGAGCAGATTGTAAAAAACAAGGTTAGCGAGGAAAGTGATGTGCACTGACCACGGCGCCGGGTAATGCTATTTACCAAACTATTTGAGCCTCTGCCTTTAACAATAGCTGGGGCTCATAAACCAAAGTACAGGGGCTAAGCCCTGCTCGAGCCCGCAGGCTGTAATTACAGCGCAGCAGCCTCGGCTCTGCCCGGGCTTCACCGCAGCATCCCAATACTTTTGGACTGCTTAAGCACGACGGAATGGAAATGGTATTGGAACAGAAAGAGCCTCCCGAAATGAACTGCACGCACTCTGTTGTGTTGGCATGATTGATACTGGAGCATGTAGGTGTAATGAAACTGATGCTGTCTCTTCTGCACCTGTGATTTATTGAGTACAAATTTAAGATGAGAAAAGGCCCCATACCAGGAGCTGCATCTTCCCCCTCAAAGAGGGTATGGTCATCCATCACCAGCCATTGCAAAAGGCCCAATAGTGAGCGGCTCATCAGATGAGCCAATAGTCTCTTTGTTGGGATTCCTAACAAGTGTTGGATCAGCAAAAGTCTATTTAGGCTGGTGGACCTTTCAGGACCAATTTGTAGTGGGTCACTGATTCTGCTAGTGTATTATCTTCTTTACTACTAGTACCAGTTGGGCAAGCAGCAAAGATTAATGATTTTAGCTGCCGACTGTTTGTGGCAATCTACTGCTTCTGGACCAAAGATTAAGATTTTTTTGTGCTTTACTAGGAAGGACACACCTTTTATCCAGGACTCATTTTTATTTGCTGAGTTCTGTACAAATAATAATAATAAAAAAATAATGGGCACCTCTGCTGCCACTTTAATGGCAATAAAAAGGATTTCTGCTGGTGTATAGCACAACAGGAAGGATTTTTGCAAGGGTATAATAAAACTCAAAGCTGAGAATAAGTTTCATTCTCATTGGGCTAGGGAATATGGCACAGAACAGCTCTTTTCCCAGTCTCACTCAACGCACGGTCCTGGGGAGCTGCAATGATGCCCTTCCTTGAGAGGGGGCGAAGGGAATGGGGAAATGCAGCAGGAGTTCATTTGCTGGGCTGGTCTTTCATTATTTTGCAAAGCAGAAATCCCTGTTGTAATGGGCTTGCTCAGTGCCTGGGCAAAGCACCTTGAGAGATGTTCCCAGGAGCCTGGATCTGTTCTCCGGCCCCTTGGACCAGGGGCCCTCAGGAAAGCCCAGCTCTGATCTTCAGTCGCTTTGCAAGAGGTTTGGTAGCCAATTTCTTCATAAGGGAATTTAGAACGGGTGGCTCTGTGCCATGTCATCCCCAAGGTTGTAAAACCTGGCAGTGCTTCTTGCAGGGGGTAGCATGGGCTGGGAGCCCTGACTGATAATTTCCAAGAAAAAAAACTATGGAGGAGGGAGATCTGGTTAAATGTGTCTTTTCGAGGATGCCAGCTGCCATATACGTGGGCAGCTATAGCAGGACACTGGGCACTTTTTAAGGGAAATGGTACTCACTGATGCCTTGTAAAAGGAGCAAATGTTCCACGTGGGGCCAGAAGGGACAAACTGCTCCTGAAGAAATTAAAAATAGAAATACAATGACAAACAAGAAATTCTGCTGTTGGAAAGATACCAGCCATACCAGCAGGATACAAGAACCCCAAAGGGCAGCACTTGTCCGAATTTTCATTTTTGTTATTATTTGCCAATAAGATCGCAAAGCACCGAGGCTTCCCCGAGGCTGGGAAGGAGGTTGCAGCTCTGCCACGGGCAGAGGCCAGGCTGACGGAAAACCCGAGCAAGCAGCAGGGTGAAAATGGTGCAGAAACCAGCGCAATTCCTGCAAGCGCCCGGCAGAAGCGAATCTCTGTGAAGAGGTTTCAAGTGCAGCCAAGGGCCGGGCACAGCCCTGAGTGCTCCCAGGACTCCCATCCCTGCCCATCACACAGCGACGTTCCCGAAGGAAAGCACGACATTTCCCCTCGGCTGAAAAACAGCACAAAGCATCCCAGTGCATGAAAAATGCACTCATCAAGGATCGAATTTTTAAACGGAAGAGTTATATAAATGACCTAATAAAAAAGTGATCTAATTGTTTCCACAACTGCTTCCGAAATTACCAGGGCCTTTTTTCCTCGCTTGTCATTGTTCATGGAGCCATAAATCACAACCCAGGAGATCACTCAGCCCTTGACAATTTGCAGCCATGCTCCCAAGTCTCGCATTCGGCAGGGCCGAGATCACTGACAAGCTGTTACTTAAATACTTGACAGGTTCAGAATAGCACAAGCTACAAGGATACCATCAAGTAAAGAGCTTTTAATTTATTTTTTTTAACACTCTTATCTCCTAGTCTTGTCGCGAGCGCTATCAGGAAACATGGGTGCTCTGGTGGAGGTGTTTCAAAATCTCTTCATGAAATCTAACAGGAATATGAGTTTTTCTCCATGCTGTTTCCTGAAATATCGCCGCACACAGCCGCACTTAGCGCCTGCAGGCTGTGTAACCCAGACACCGCAGTTCTATAAGGCGTTAAAAGGCTCCCATTTTAAAGTGCATCAGTCATTTATTCATAAAAGTCTTCCACGTGTTACATGCAGGACGTCTTCTCACTTCAACTGCTAAAAACGATGTGCATCAAACACAGAAAACGGAGGAAGCTGAAATTTTAGGGAAACCATTGACCTTTGGGAAAGAGAACAGCAACGTCTGCATCTGTGACCTGCTCGTTCTTCAGGGGCCACCTCTGGGGACAGCTCTGTGGTGGCACTGGGACGCCAGCAGCCCGGCTGGTTCCCTAGGGATGAGGTGCTGGGGCCAGGGGTCTGCTGATTCAGAAAAACAGGGAAGTTTGCCCGTCTCGTTCGGCTGCCGGAGCAGCGTGACGGAAGAGCAAAATAAACAGCATTACTGGCAACAAAGCCCCAGTGATGACATATATATTTTAAAATCCGGCTAGTCAAACAACAGTAGGTTTTTCTCAAATTCTATCCTCCGGATGACAAACACCCTTCTGTCTTTTGTTCTCCCAACAAAATTGAGCCCATTTTACAGCTGTATTTCACTGCATGGTCAGCATTACAGACGTGTTTTCACATTGCTCAGTGAACCTGGGCTGTATTTTAAACACACAAGCACGGAAACTAGGGTGCATCTGGCACTTTGAAACACAACACTGGAGCCTCTCTTCTTTGCTCATATGAATGGCAGAAAATGTCTTTCCCAGTCTGCTTCACAAATAATCCCACAATTTATAAAGTTCAGACTCGTTCTTCCAGACACTTTCTTGGATTTAAAGCCGTTCAACAAATAATTTGATACTAGATAATAAAGCTAAACTCAAAACTTCAGACAAACTCCCTTGTCAGTTCTTCTTTTCGGGATAGTCATCCCACCTGTTGTAGCTTCGTTCTTTAAGGAAGCTCTCTGATATCCAGGGAAAGTAATAAACCAGCTTCTCCCGTGAATCATCGGAACTGCCCTAACCTTTGCTCGGAAGGAACAAACACCTGCCAGGAAAGCAGGAGCTTGGAAACCGACTTTCCTGGCCCATGCAAGAGATACAAGAAATTAATCCAATGATTGGGCATCAGAAGGGGGAGAGGCAGCGCCGCGACGAAGTTCGGAAGCAGCTGTACCAGGAACAGAACAGGGAATTATCTGTGGCAGCCGCCAAAGCGGTACGAATTAGGACTTCTATTTCCCAAAACAAGTGAGAAAAGGAATTTAAAAAAAAAAAAAAAAAAAACAGAGAGAGAAGAAAAAAGAGATCTTGGTCTCAGATTGTTTCGTGACAACTCGAATGCTGAGAGAGGGCACAAGTGGGTCTTTCTAGGTAGGTGTCAAGGACTGAGCTTGAAACCTTCATGAACCTTGGCTGGGAATCAAGGCAAGTCACTTCTTTGCAGATATGAAGGGAGAGAAGAGGCTTATGGAGAGCTCCGTGCCACAGGGCGCTTTCCTGTGCCAGGCCCAACAGGGATGTGGGAATGCTGGTTGGCTATGGGTAAATGCTACTTGGTTTTGCAAGGGCTTTCTCTGCAGATTCAAGTCCTTTGGTTAGTGAACATTTTGCAAAAAAAAAAAAAAAGAGAAAATGCCCCAAATGCAGAGATCCTTTTTAAACTGGGCAAAACAGCAACAACTGGAAACTTTTCTTCCATTTCACACTAGGCAGAGCTTTATTGTATCCCAGTTCGGACTCGGATACAGCTTTTCGCCTGCTGAATTCAAAGGCAAAGTGCACAGCTGGCCTAGGCTCCAGCCTTCTGTATGCAGAATCGACCTGCCTTAAAGGAAGATCATATCTCTGCTGATGACACTCAATAGCTGGAGCAAAACAAAAGGGTATCGCATGCGGTGCAGCTGGTCCGAAGTTGCTCAGTGAAACACCGCTAGACACAGAGCCAAGGCACAGAGCGCTCGGGTGCCTCTGCACGGGAACTTTGTGAGGCCCTAAGGGCAACACGGCCCAAAGCAACGGGTCTTCATTAGCCTTGAATAGAGAATCAGCCCCCGTGTAAGGGGAGTGCAGGACCAAGGCTGAACGAACAGAAAAGCATCAGCTGCAACAAGCTGCTCGCTAAGTTACCTTCCTGCAAAAGAACAAAATGCTGGAGGGTATATTCACCTTCATTTAAGTATTTATGTAGTTGCAGAGTGATATCCTGGCTCTTCACAGGAATAATTGAATAGGCACAGAGGGGCAAAGTGGTGTGACCAAGACTCTACAAGAAAACAGGCATTGCAATAAAACTCATTTTCCCCAATTTCATCAACTCAGATGACTGGAAGATCCTCATTAAAACTTAGAGCAGTTTCAGTGGTTTAAGCATAGTAAGATGCTTGGTCAAAAATGTGTTTCTCCTCCTCTCTGTTCCTCCCCAGCAAATGTATCTTCCAACCCTCTGAGCAGGGAAGTTTAGTACTTCAGTGAAGCCCCTTGAATAAAGGCAAGCTTCTAAGGAACACATGAGCAAATGGGTTATTTTGAAAGGACAACTTAGTGCAATAACTCACCTTCACAATGTGTTCTGCGCTCTCATTACAAATGCAAACACAGTAATTGAGAACAGCATCATAAAACTCAAAAGGAAGCCTAAAGTGATATAATACATGGACATGTTTACCACTTCGTGCAGCAGTGATGTTTCCCCTCTGTGATGTTTCCCCATGTTTATACAGGGAGGAGATTTGCTTTTCTTTCATAAAGTTAATTCCACCACAGTGATTCTCCCCCAGCCTCCCCACTTACAGGTCAATTAAAATACAGCTTTCCAAAATATTTCCTCTCTTTTCAGTTGAGAAAAAAAAAAAACTTCTTCTTTTTTGGAAGATAAAGGTAGCTCAAAGGGAAGAAAAAAGGGGAGGCCCTAGTGTCTTTTCTACTTGTGACTTTTCATTCTCTCCTGCAACAAGCAACTCAAGAGGGAGAAACGCAGCAAGGATCTGGGCTTGCTCTAATGCTCCCTTGTCTGAGCTGTTCTTGGGCTGATTTGCCCCTGCCAGTGCTCCTCAAGAGAGAGGGTCCCTCTGCCTGGGCACTGCAGGCAAGTGGTGGCTCTCAATCTGCTACACCCATCTAAACACCTCTGCCAGTGCTGGGGCATGGAGGGGTCCAAAGCGCCATATTTTTCCCAGTGGAAAAAGGGCAAGTAGTTTATCTCCTTCCTCTGAATCTTTTGAAATTAAGGAGTAAAAGAGAAGAAAGAGCTCAGTCCTTCTGTGATGCTGGGATTCAGAAAGGTAAAGGGAGCACTAAGTTCTGACCCTTCTCAGGGAAGGGACTAGTACTAGACTTGGTGGCAAAGTCTTTTGTACGGTGTCCCATTGCCGCACACCGGACTGAATGTGCTGCCTAGCTGGAAAGCCTTCCTCTCCCACCGGAGGTAATGTGCTGTGGAGGCTCCCATGTCCCCTTCAGAGCACATGGGGAGCCTGGGGCTTCATCTGATACCACCCAAAGCTGCAGAGGAGCCTATGAATGTCAAATCAAGTCAGGCAAGCTGCTCACAGGCTGAGAGTTTTCTGCACAGCTGGAGAGCAGGAGGATCTACAGTATCCTGCAGAAATGCTGCTTGCAGCTGGTGGGCACCGTTCCACATGCCAGGTTTCATCAACTTCCCTTTTCCCCTGCTGCTACTGTGTTCTCTGTTCCCATCCCTTCTCCCTGCTATCCCACAGGTCACGCTCAGGATCCAACTGTGATCCAACTGTGAGATGGCAGCGAAAGCAGCAAATGACCCAGAACCTATGTAACCTTTCAACACCCTGATCCTTTGCTTGCTCCTGGTACTCATCACTCTGCTGTCCGCAGTCCGCCTGCTGGCAGCCTGCAGCTCTCCCCAGGGTGAGTTCAGTGTGGGATCCATACCTGCATCAGCTCCTGTCCTCTGCTTGGCCAACACAGCTGGCTTCTCCTGCCTTCTGCAGCCAAACCATGGTCCTGCTCCAGCAGACATATCAAAAACCTTGGCACAGGTTTATGCACCTCAAAAGTCCTCCTGGACATGACAAAGAGAACAGAAGAAAATTGGAAAATTAACTTGGTCTTTGGGGTTTCCTCTGAGAGCCTGAATGGCAGGAGGTGTCTGCCGGAGGGATGCTCAGCGCGTCAGGAGGTGCCACAGGGCCCCGGGACTGTCAGAGGATCCAGGTGATGGCATGGGCAAACAGCGCTGGGCATCACGCTGAGCTTGCACACACTAGGTCCTACAGGCTCATCTAGGCTTAATAGCTGTTAATTAAAATGACAGGTCATGGGATTTGAGCCAGAACAGTCCAACATCCCTGTCCAGATCAATGAAGATGTGTCCTATCTGCGGTTCGCTCTCCTTTGCACGTGCACGTGTCTAGTTCTGCTGAGGGATGCTCTGGCCTGATCTGCAGCGGTGCTGAGTGCCTGCAGCGTGACAGGCTATATATCAAGTCCATCCTCCTAGGAAATCTGGTTGCCCTAGTGGAAGCTCCTATGTGAGGTTTTTAACTGATTCCTACTGGTTTCAGAGAGCAAACTAGGTTTTGGAATACAACAAGCAACAGATCGCTCCATTTGGACTCTTCCAGTCTTTCAGGAGAAACTAATCCAAGCCCACAAAAACTAGAGGAGGAATCTACTGAAATGTCTAGCAAGGTATTAATTAAGAGGGGGGAAAAAGTCTATTTTAAAACATTGAACCAATAAAAATAACTCACACTTGGCTGGTTAGAACTGTTCATCAGGTGACTTGCTGCTGAACAGATGTCTCCAGCTGGGAATTCTTGGATGAAATTCTCTATCTTCTCCCTTTTTTTTAAACCAGTTATTAAAGAAGTACATTAGAGGTTTGAAGCATGTGTTAATTCAAGCCAGAAAAAAACAAAATAAAGCAGAAACCACACATACATTGCCAAGAGAGAGGTTGCTGAGGTGTAATCACAGCTTTAAAGGGTGAAGTTCCTTATCTGGATGTTTGAAGGATGAAAACACAGTTATTAAAACCCCTGGAAATACAGAGTTAAGACTGAATATAAACAGGGCACTCATACTGAAAGCATGAAGATTCATAGAGGAGGCTATCCAGACAAGTATAAAATTGCCTTTCAAAATGCTCACAAAACGCACAAAGTGGTAGTTTATTGCATGTATGTAGATTAGATCACAGCAATCAGGAACAAAAATATTTTAAAGTGTTTTGCTTTTATTTTCCAATTACAGTGGTAATAAATATATATTTTAAAAATTGGATTAGTGTCCAGAATTGTTGTTTAGTCAAATACTCTAGTTACTAGAGGGGGAAAAAAAAGTGAATATGACACAGCCTGGTATAGACTGATTGGAGGGAGGAGCTGTCACTTTCCTACTTTGCAGCATATATAGTGGATATTTTGGGATATATTTTGCCTTCACTAACATGAGGTATTGATCACATCCGAGGAAACAAGCAGAAATTATCTCCTTTGCTACAGCAAATTCAATGTGCCATGTAGGGTTGCCATCAAAATAGCCATAGAAATGCAGTCCGCTTCGACAACCAGGCTTTGTCCTCACAGCATCCTCACTGCCTCTCCTCACCGCGTTGTTCTGCTCGCCCTCTCTCCAGCTGGGGAGCTGCAGTTGCAATTTATTGTTTGCAGAACAACCTTAATTGGCAGCAATGAGCCAATTGGATCAGGGAGCATTTTGCTTAGGAAATGGGGTGAGCGCTTGCAGCAGCGCTGGGCTGTGGGCTCTCTGCACATACGGGTTTAATGACTTGGTGGAGATGCAGAAACTGCCTGGGACCACAGGTACCTTGGCAAGTCCCGTGTGGGTCCCAGCCAAGTTGCATTAGATCCACTCCCTGCCGCCAGTCCGTAGGATCCTCGTAACAGCCAAAGGAGGGGAATATCTCCAATGTTTCCAAGCCCTGGGGCCCAGCAAGGTTTAAGCCTGGAGGTGTTCACAGCGTGCAGCAGTTGCAGAGCACTCGTGCTAAAATGCAGCTTTATTTCTCAGGGAGAAAATGGCAAGTTACATTACAAGCATATTGTTTGGGCAAACTGAGCAAAATTCATATCCTGAATTTGAAAGCACCCAGTCTGGGGCTGGCTGAGGTTGTGAGTCAGTTTATATGTGAAAAAAAAAATAAAATAAAGATTGGGGTCCCCGTGTTGAGTAAGTGTTCCTCAGACTGGAAAGGAGACAAACCAAAACATTTTCCTCAAATTCTTTATTTTCTTTTGTCTTTCTCCTCTTTTCTTGCTATACTTAGGACTTTTAAATGTTTGGGGAGGAAGGTGGAGACTTTCAAAAACCTTTCTGATTCTGCTTATCCTTATCCCTCAGAAATGCACAAAAAGGTCTTTAATTTCACTGAATAGCTGCTTTCTAGGAAATACCTTTCCCTAGAATGTCCTTGCTTTTTCTTTTGCACCTGGATCTGTACGGCAAGGCTAGCATAGGAAGAAAGCTGAGTTTCCTTAGGTGAACAGAACGCTTCATTCCCATGGGGCGCAATAAACCTGATCCTTCCTCCTCTGATCAACAAGAGCACGGAAGCTGCAGAACTGACCAGTACATCAAAAAGGAGCTTGAAAAATACTTTGAGCAAAAAATGCTAACTGTGCATCCTTCCCCTGTAAGTGCACAGATATTAAATCAGGAAACAGTACAGAACAACCACAAACACATATATACAGTGGCTGTCAAAACAGAAACAAAACTAAATCCCTAATGGGGACTAAAGGTGCAAAGAGCAAGAAGAAGCATATATAGAATGGGCTTTATGATTATATTTAAATCCTCATGCAGCAAATACTGGAAAGGGAATTCCGAAAATTTTCTGTATGTAAGCATTTTTTTTGGATCCAGGACTCTGTGCAATGAAAAGGAATTACAAATCAGTCTGAACGAAAGCACAGATCCCAGCGGGTGTTTCAAGCACGCGTATGGTCTCATGGTCTATAACACGGGTATCCTGGGGGCATGGGACACCTTCAGATCTACTACGAGGAGGCTTTTTGAAGCCCAGTTGAACCTGTGGCAGCTCTGGCCTCTCTTAAAGGCCTGTCTGCACGGCCCCAGGTTGCCTCAAGCGTGACTGAGGCCAGACCTTCCTTCTCTCCTTCTTGGCCATTTAAAGCTCTGACCATCATGAATGTCTCATGCTGAGCCCCTTGGGAAAAAAAAAGGGGGAATATACAGGGGGCTGGCCTTTTCTTGAAGATCTCTGGCTGTTGACATCTTTAGGACATTGGCTTAGGTCTGGTTCTCCTTCCTTTTCTTCCTAACACACTTCCTGAGTCTCTTTCTGTATCTTTTTTCAAGGATGCTCAAACCCTGCGGAACATACTATTCGCACACAGTAATCTGTGCTTTCTCTCTGGGTTTGCAATAGAGGCACATAAGCAGGTAAGAAACCTCCTCTAGTAAGATGTGGCCCAAATTCTGAAGTGCTTGAAAACCCCTGCAAATAGCACGAAATGGCCTTCCGATATATACTGCACTTGTTACAGATACTCAGATTCTACCGGCTACCTCAGACCTCTGAGAGGCTTATTCTGGTCTTTTGGGAAAGTTTTGATGTTGCTTATTAGCTAAATGCTCCAAAAAGCGCTCGGATTGAGGACTCAAAGTGCCAGGGGCCAAATTAAAAGAAGGGGCTCAGCCACACTCTGCAGGAAAGCTCCCCCTAGCAAGATTGAACAGAGTATTTTTGCTTTTTCTCATAGCCTGTGCCTCTGGATGGGGTATTTTGGACAGAAACATTTTGTACCAGGGTGGCACGTGGAGTGTTAGTGACGGCACGCGCGTGTGAGGGGGTCTGATAAGACTGCAGCGTCTGGTAACGCTGAGAAAGAAAACAAATTAGGAGCGATTCCTCCGTGCCATTGAGGGCTGGCTGTGGGGAGACTAAGGTGTAAGACAGAGCTACGGGGAGGATGTTGCCTCGGTACCAAAGACCCTCACGGGCCGTTGCGGAGCGGGGTGAAATGCTGGTCTCGCAGACACCCGCTCCCCGCCGTGCACAGACTCCCCAGCAGCAGCCCCGGAGCCGCTCGCGCGTCTCCCCGCGCAAGGGGCGGCAGCGGCGGCCACAGCCCGCGGCGCTGGAAAACGAGAGGTTTCGGGGCTGTACATACGCGTTGTAACCTGTAACTTCTTTTGT
>JAWLRI010000180.1:5072203-5084082 GCA_034781795.1 Crypturellus tataupa
ACATGCTTGTTTTACACCAAACATACATTTTTTTCTTCCCAAAACCCTCCTGTACCTAATTCCATATCTTCCTACAATGGATGATGCAGAAACAGAAAAGGAGTTGAACATCTATTATGGGATCAGGAACATTCAGTCTTCTGTTTAGATTCTCAAAATCCCCACCATGCTGTTCCTTAAACTCACAGGTTGGAGGCACCTGCAGTATTTGCCATTAAGCCCTCTGGTCCCCTGCAGTTCTGCTCCTGGGACACCCAGAAGCAGTTCACTGTCTGTCTCAAGTTTACATCTCATTCACATACAGAAAATGAGATATTCTTCAGACTCTGCAGGCTGAAGGTCTCCGTTTGCTAAGATGTTCTCAGGGCATTCCCATCTGGTCTACCTGACACACGGCAGGATTTATATACCAAATGTATATGTAATCTTTGCTGGGAGTCCCAGAACTCCACTCCCCAAGCAGATGTCCTGCCCACTGATTTATAAAAGCGTGTTTGTAACCTCGTTGTCTCCTCCCAGCATGGATAATTTTGTACAAAGTAGAGGAGCTTCAATAGAGCAGGATAGGACAGCAAGTTGGGATAGAGTCAGGGATTTCTACATGCTTGCATGGCTGGGCGGAGCAGCAAATCTCATCCCCATCCCTGCCTCTTGCCCCCCAGGGAAGCAGACAGGGCTGTGACCTCTTTGATAGAGCTTTGGATGCCCACCTATACGAGGGAGCGTAAATTCTGAATGTGACAGCGAGCCTGATGCCCTGAGGGACTGAATAGTTTGGATAATCTCCAAAAGACCATAATTTAAAACATCCCTTTGGTCCTTACCTGTTACTGTGGTGGATCTTTGCTTAGCTTGTGGCAGGGCTCATAGGAGCCATGTGAGGACAATAATGAAAACTTCAATGTCCCAGTATTTTGGCCATCAATTAAGAGCTTCAAGGGCTACTTGGTTGCCATCAAGTTCACACAAAGGGAAAAAAAATCCCACAGAGAAGTGATCTGATAACTACAAGTCAGGTTAAGACAAAAGTCCAGACTCAAAACAGAGGGATTATTTTTTAAATTGCTATTATTTTAGAGCTAAAATAACTGGGGATTATTCCATCACTTGGAAATTTTAGGGAAAAGATTAGATATTTTTCCAAAATCTGCATTAATCAAGTTAGAAAGTAATCCAGACATGTCCTATGATCTGTTGTACATGTGAAATTGGATTAGATGGTCACAGTGGTTTCTTCTGGGCTTAGAATTGATGAAAAAAAATACAATTGTGGCGATAGTGGAACAGGGAGGAAATATATGCTGAACTAGCAGAGAGGCTAATGGACATAGGAAAATATTATGAATTCTAGAACTTATAAAACAGATTGCATTCACTTCAGCAGGAATTCCACCATTGTTATTTTTTTCCACATTTAATTTAAAGAGGTAATATCCTTTTAAGCTTTCTTTCTGCAGCAGGGTAGATTAGATTTAAAACAGTAAAGTGCTGCAGAATAGATCTAGGGATGTTCAGGGCTGGAGGACAACTTAATGAAGCAGAAACTGAAATACTATACATCTCCAATAGCTTTAATTTATACAAATATTATCGTTGCGTCTTTCATAACATGATGCAGATGATCTGAAAGAACAGTGTAATTCCTTTGCTTTTCAAGATAATTTTATCCATTTTAGTACCTGGATTTGAAACCAGTCCAATTCAAACCAAAAGGGCTATAAAATTTTTGCTCTAATTGCTGAAACAGGCTTGCACATATAAAATCAGTTTAATGGCTGGAAAATGCCGCATGGTGTATAAATAGGGATAAGTAAGAGGGTTCAGCCCTGCGCTGGTTGCTCAGAGTGGTCAGTGCCATCGAGGTGGGCACACAGCCCGCTCCCGCCCAGCCGTGCTCCTTGCGCTGTCCCCATTGCCTCGGGCCTTGTTCCCTCTGCACAGGGCAGGAACCTGGTGGCACCTGTGACTCTAATCTACTTGGTAACCTTGGCCAACTTGACCTTCAAATGTCTTGGGATCACATGTACCATATACCCATATGGTATAGGTACTCCATATACCCAGTAAGAGCCAGAGACATCTCTCTTACCAACTCACTGGATTATCGTGGTCAAATCACCCTGCGTTGAACCACTTTTCTTTCTATAGGGCAAAATAATGTAATTTACTACCCTCTGAAAAGGACCTCAAAGCTTAAGGAGGAGGTACCTAATATTTAGTGACTTACTGATTTACAAGTGTTTGAATCGATTCAGAACATGTGAAACTTGGCTTTCTTCTTTTCACTCAGGGTGTTAGAAGTGGGGAGAAAGAGGGAGACAGAAAAAAACATGTTGCTGGAAGACATTCTTATTCTGATAAAAGTAGAGTTCATTAGTCAAGAGGGCTCATCTTTGCTTTATTCTTCGGAACATACATTTTCATGATTGGTTACAAGTCTGGCATTGCTTCTTCCTTCATATGCTGCCAGCAGTTTTCTGTGATCTTAATTTTTCCTCCTTGATGAAAACCTCTGAAAAAAAAAATCCATATATTAGTCTGCAAGTATTTGATTGACACATAGATTAATGTTACACAATTAAGGAGTGTTATCAGGTGAGTGCTTCAAAAATCACAATATTTCACAGGCAGGCAGGCTTCCTGACACCACGGTAAGTAGAAATACTTTGTAAAAATTATTTAGAATCACCATCTATCATTGTGAGAAACCTTGTGTTGTGCTAAAATAATTGACAGGTTGATAGCTGTGAAATGTTTCCAATCCAATAAAATACAACATAGTATTTCCAATAACAACACCGATACGCAAGGATTTACAGCGGTTACCGATTTATTACGAAGATGATGGCGTTCCGATTTGTGAGCAGCTCCAACATGTTTCAACTCCATGATCAGTGTCCTTCAAACTGCTGCTAATCCAGTCATTTCTCTCATGAATAAACGAGCCATGAATATGCAGATTAGATGTAGCACTGCATGGGCTGCGCTGCCCCTTACATCCAGAAGGTCATGGACATAAATCTTCCTACATGCTAATATCCCATCTACCTTGAAAAGGTATTGAGCAGCTTCCTGGGCTCCTGATACCGCTGAAGAGAGGCCCTTTCCTCCTGACAAGTTCTAAGCCAGCATGAAGAGTATGAATATCTCCTCTATTTGGGAAAAAAAGTTAGAAAATGAAAACCTCTTTAGCTCACTCATTCTTCATGCACCCTTGAAGTTAACAGGGCTGGTTATATGGGGTTATATGGGGAGAAACTCTGACATCGACAGAATTACCTTTGTAGGGGAAAAGAATCAGGTTTCTGCTATCATTAAAATAAACAAACAAACAAACACAAAGTCATAGATGTTTCCAGTTCAGACCCTTTCTCCTGCCTATAGAAACACCAAGAGCAGCTGGTAAAATCTGTGGGTTTTTGCAGGCAATTTTGTTTAAAAAAAGAAATACCTTTGGACTGTTTTTTTTTTTTTTTCTCTTATTTGGCAAACATTTGTTTTAGGCAGCCATCCAGACTTTTCTAGCAAGGTTCAAGTATCAGAGATTTCCTTTCCCTACCCTTCCCCCAAAATTAACAGGAGAGAGAAGGAATATAATATCCCAGAGTAACAATTAACCTTCAGCACTCTTGTTTGTCAGAGCAGATGCGAGTTCAGGAGAAAGAAATGCTCGACTGAATGCGCACTTAAGTGCTGTCCTTTAAAATTCTTGCTAGAGGATACCAGTTTATCAAAATGTCTATTAAAAATCTGGAACCCCGTTCTGGAACAGGCTCTTGTGAAGCAATGCGAGGCAAATGTGTCTGTCCTTTTCCAAAGGTCTGACTGCAAGAGAACTTCTAAGAGAAATTAACAATATTTAATAACTGAAATTATGTACATAAATTGTTACAGTGAATGCCCTATCCATTAGCAGTTACCTAGCACATTCACTAAATAAGTTCAATGACCTTCATAAACTCCCACTTGGATGCAGAAAACCTCATTTGGATTATCCAGCAGTTGATAGTTATTCAGCATTTGGTTTCGTGCAGTGCACCAAGGAGCTGGATATACAACTTAGCAACCAGCCTGCCAGAATTTCCTGCCTCTTGCTCATCTCAGTGTCACTCTCTTCCCAGCAGGGAAAAAATTCTCCCTGTCCAAAGTGTAGCAATTCTTGTTAGAAGGGTGTTTCCCATCTTAAAGAAATTATTTTATTTTCAGTGCCATGTCTACTTATTCCAAGAAAAGAGATATTATAGTAGGTTATTGCATTATTTAGATGGTATGCAGGATCAGATTATAATTTCCAAGGGAAAGCATCCCAGCACTCATCTGAAGTTATTCAAACAGATTAAATATATCCACCAGTCTTAAACCCAGTCAGTGGGCTGGTTTCACCACTGCATGGAATAAATACGGGCAGGTCAGGTTGGCTCCCCCCGCGCTTCTCTACCCAGCCTGGCTTAGATGCTTCACTCAAATATTTTCTTTCGCATGTTGCTGGCAAAAGCATCAAAACCCTAGCTGAGCTTGTATTACAGCTGACAAATCACAGTAATTCACAATCAGAGCTACTGTAGTTATTCGAGCAACTAGTGCAGCCACGGGGCTGAGTGTGACTGACTGCACTGCAAAAATTACCTGCTAGAATTTCTTAGAGCTGCCAAGTAATTTGGGTTAACAACTCTGTTTCTTAAAGAGGCACCTTATGAAGAAGGGGTGGTCTCAGCAGCGCCTCTTCTCTAGACCCATCTCAGTTATTGGAGGAGCAAGATGACCAGGATTACACCGAGGTCTATGATGTTGAGAAGGTGAAAGCCGTTACTGTCAGTGAACACAAGGCAAAGCCAATTTAACAGCTCTTGGGATTAGCTGAGGTTAACAGAGACGTTTAGCCCTGGAAATGAAAGTGAGCGGGACAAAGTCACTGCTTTCATCTGCCCCATCACCTGCTCCATCCCACCGCAGGGCCCTTGGGCTTGTGCTTTCTTCTACAGGGAATGTTCTTCCTCCTCCTTTATGAGGATATATTTTACCAAGATATATTTTACAATTTAAAGACCTAAATATTTTATTTTAATAGTGGTTTAAATTTCTTGACACACAAGCGTTGAAAAAATCTGAAAAATCTGGTTGTAATGAAAAGTGAAACTCTCATCATCATTTCTAGGTATAAACACCAGTTCTGTTCAGGAGAAGTTTCAGGGCCTCTTTTTCTAAATTTAGCCAGGTTTCACAATTACTGCGGGATAACCAGGCACAGCCTGGATTCCTCTGGTTTGATTTTACCTTCTCTTTTAACACGTTTATTTATTTGTCTCTAGTAGTACAGTAAGAATTTTAAAATTGATATATTTGAGCTTTCACATTTGAAAACCTCAGTTTTCAGCTTTCAGCTTCAGGCTCCTCTAAGCAGTTTTTCATACCTTTACAGACTGGTACATTGTCTGATAGACTTCATTTTCAAAGGCGACATTTCTTTGGATGGGGAGAAGCAGCAGCTTTATTCCAGACAGTTTGGGGCATGACACAAGGATCTTTTGTGGGCACTTTTCTCCTTTTCTTTCTAGGATTCTTGAATCCAAACAGAAATAACTTAGAGAGAAAAGTACAAGACTGCTCTTTGTGTGTTCAGCTAGCCAACTGCCATGATTTTATGAGGAGCCTCATGATACTTGGTATTTTTCTTAAAACTCTAGACCTTGGAGTCACGTGTCTATACCAAAGTCTCAGCATTAATTAAGAGAAGATTTCTGGCTTGCATGGATGTGGGGAAAGCTGCAAAATAGTGAACCCAGAGCAAAGAGAAGAGTCCTTGACCTGCTTTACAAAACCCTCAAGTTTTAGCAGCTAAAATCCTAATTTTGAGGGAGGCAGTGGAGATAGGACTTCATTACCCAACATTGAATTATGGGATTGATCTGGCTACTGCTGAAACACATCCTCTGAAGCTCAGCCCTCTGTGCTTATTGTGTTTTGCTAATTGGAGTCAGAGACCATTCAAATCTTCAATAGGAAAGAAGATTTTGGAAAACCCACACCCAGAAGTTAGGATTAAGAAAAACTTCCTTGACTCCCAGCCCATCTCTTGCAGACAAGCTGGGAGGGTTAGGTGTTATAACTCCATTCTAAAAATTCAAACACTGACGTGAAACCAAGCACCATCGAAAGAGTCACTGACTCAGTCGACACTTGAGTAAAGGGACAAAAGGTGTCCTAGAAACGTAACAGTCAACAACCAAGACCGTCATATTCAAGGCCTCCCCAATGGGAGGACTAAGAGGAGCTTTTAAGGCAGTGCAGGCTGCTGACAATTCAGCTTTAAACCTAGATGGTGCCATTTCCTTCTTCCATAGTTAGACTTTTCAGGACAAGAGGTCAATGCAGACAGGTCTTTCCGTAAAACTCCCTGGGAAGACAGAGAGTGGCTAATTCAGATCACAGAACAGGCCTTGCTCAGTCCAATATTTTTTCCTGTGTTGTAAGAGACATTTGATAACAAAGTAAACCTGCATTAGCAAGTCAGCCCATGGCAAAAAAGAGTAATCCACTTAAGTTGGGTGGTTTCTGTGGTGCAATACAGTGTAACGCTGCTTCCCCTCTGGCGGTGCTTGCTAGAATCTAGCACATGTTTTAAGTAAAACAAGTTTGTGAGGCTCAGACAAGAGACCACTTTGCAAACTTGTGTGTGCATGACTTGAAAGAGCGAGAAGAAAGCGCACTGAGGACACGTTATTACAGGAGTTGGCAGCAGGCAAAGGAATCTTTTCCGGTTTTAACTGGTTTATTAGCAATATGACTGCAGCACCCTAGATATCACCACGAACTAGCACCAAGGGATCTTCCTCATGCTACAGAGCTTGTGCTAGGAGGGACTATCTTATCCTAGACTACACAGATAAAGCAGTCTAGAGTTTTCTAAATGCATGGCATCCAGTTAGAACCCATTATAGAGCCCAAAGTCTGCTTCTCTTGAGAAAAGTTAATGTGAAAATTCTTCACATCATCAAACAGACACCACAATGCACCTGAATACAGGGCACAAGAGCAACAGAGCATGGCGTTGCCTTGAGTACATTGCAAGGTTCACGTCATTCCTCCTTATGTGTCTCTATAGCGCCCTGCTCCTAGAATGCGCATCTGAATTTATTATTTTATGGGATTTTGCAAGTGAAACTAGGATGAGTCTGTGCAAGACATGAGGCATCTGCTGCAGAAACTTCAGTCTTTTGCAGCTCTCAGTCTGGTCTGCCCGAGCCCTCACTCCTGAGTTGTGATCACCAGTGAAATCATGGAGCTCCCCTGCAGCATGTGCAAGAGCTAGACCTGCTCTCAGCATCAAACAGCTAAGGCACCAACTCCTTACATTGCAGAGGAGGAATAAATTCAACTATTCAAAACCCTTGCAGCTGGGGCCTTGGAACTCTTTGACTTTTTTTGCCCTTTTTTTAGAACAGTGATTTTTGAATTCACATTTCCTGTCCCAGTTTCACTAGTCACTGGTTATATCGGGTCTAGATCACCACTTACTAGAAAGGCTGCAGCAACCCCATTTGAGCATACTTCACTGGGATGAAAATGCCATGCAAAAATCCCATATTCACTGTATTTATTAGAGATGAAATAAGGTCCATGAAACATTATTTTTTAAATAATCCTACCTTGAGCAGCTGCTTATCACCTGCTTCCTCCTAGCTAGGAAGATGTCATCCTAAAATGACATTTCACATGCTTCCTTTTTCTAACTTCCTTTCCCATCTCTGTCTCAGGCCCTGCAAGCAGACAGCAAAAGGAACCTCCAGCCCGCCAGCACGTTGCTTTGACTTCTATCCCTTCATAGTATGTATCTAGCTCTTGCTTTGTAAACCTTCTCCTGAGATAGTTCTCTGCATATTCTCTCTCCAAAACAATAGCTACCTGAATGGAAAACTTTCATTAAAAAATATTCCCCCTTCCTTTCCCCTAGGCGACCCTGGGGAGCGTGGGCCTGGTTATTTACAATCTCACCAACTCCCCTCAGCCACAGGTGTCTGTGTTCTTCAGTGGACATCACCCATCTTCCTCCAACATGTTGACTAGAAAGAGAGATTTTTCTTCTGTCTAATTTTCATGAATATTTAACGCTACATATGCTTCTGCAGACAGCACTTTTGGGGTCCAGGCATGCTGAAAGAATTCTTCAAAGGGTTTTGCTCCCTTCCTGCATGTTCTTGAGGATAAGAACATGTTGCGTGTCAAGAGCATGTTGCACTGTGAAGTGTTCACAAGCAATTGCTGCATGTGAAAGGATAATATGAAGTGCTCCGGTAAATTGAAGAGCAGGAGGGTTAATTTCAGGTTCCATCTAGCAGTCTTTATACCAGCACCCACTGGGAAGGAAGGACAGTCATGCAGTTAAAATATGAGCTTTGTACTCAGCCTTTGGCCTTTCCATAGGCTTCCTGTACAACCTCCAAGAAAATCATGTGGAGACTGTTGTTTTTGAAGGCCTTCAGGTAGGTAAAATGACAAGGAAGTAGCTTTGGAAATCTGTCTCGCATTTTTGCCTCAGTTTACCACATGCAAAAACAAAGGTAATGATACTGCTTATCCTATTCCACTTGTCCTGACTTCTCTCAGACATGAGGTGCAGGGCAAGGGGCACCTCTGAGCAGAGCACCGTACCCAAAATAAAGCGTGGCCTCATCTGTTGAGCAGCTCAACATCTCTGTAGGGTCTGTGGCACCGGGCAGACCAGGGCAAGGCTGCAAGCGCCACCTGCACCATTGGCAGGTGCTGGTGTGACACCTCATGCAGGGGACCTGTTCCTGCAGGTCCTTACACAAGAGAGGGAGCACCCAGGGCAGCTCCTTGAGGAGTTAGTGAGTTTGGCCTTATTTAATCTGAAATCACTTGATGGTGTTCTTTGATGGGTGGGAGGCAGTTTGTGAAGCCTTGTGAAAAAATCTGTACTAAAATACTCCGGGTTAGTCATTTTAACATATCAATTTATTGAGACTTTGGCATAAATTCTGCAGCAAATTCTCCCCGAAGACTTCTGTGATTCGATCCTTCTTTTTTTTTTTCATTCCAAAGCACTGTATACTTTAATTAATAGCTTTTACATTTTAAAGTAGCCAAAGGCACACTAATTTAACCAGAAAAATGTATATATTGACACACCTTTAAGGCAGTAAACTTTTCTGCATATTAATATTGAAAAGAGCCTCATTAATTAGGCAGTCACACACACACAAATCTTCTGATAGAATAAGTGCACTGAAAGTTTTAGTCACTTGGGACAAGTTCTGCCTGGAGCAAAGCTGCAAAGTTAATGCTCTGTATTAGCTCTGGCAATCAACCCCCAAAATGGCTGCATCCCTCAAGGCCAGTCGTTCCATTTGATCAGGTTGCAAAGCAAATTAGCATTCCCTTTGCCCTGGCTATGATGCTTCCTATTCTTTTCATGAATGATTTATTGGTCTCCCTTGCCCACGATATGTTTGTTTTATTACCTACCCTTTCCGTGATGTTTGCCCCAACGAGAGGTATGCCCTGCATTTCTGGTGCTAACTGGAACCTGTACATGATGCTACCCTGTACCTTATGCGAAGAAGAAGGATTTGTTGTGTGATACCAGCCATTTGCTTTAGTGGCCACTGTCTTTGTCGTTCATCTTCCAAATTCTTGCTTCTTTGTTTGAAAAACAACTCCCATTGACATAAAATGGGTCTCGCGCTTCAGGAAAAGCTCTGCGTTTTCCAAGATGACAGCCAGAGCCTGCAGAGATGATTTGCAGTAGCTCCCCTCGTGGAGAAGACCTTGCAAAGACTCACAAAAAACCCAAGATGAAGCAGGAAGTTCCATGTGGGGAGTTTCTCACGTACTCAGAGCCATCACACGGGGGCTGCAGGGCAGACGTGCTCTCACGTGGATCTTGCTCTTCTGGCCTCTCAGACCTCCCATTATCCGTGATGACTGGGGCTGATCAGGCTCTTGCAGCCTGGGTTTCTTTGCTGTGCAAACCAGGGCTCAAGGGGAGAGAGGGCAAAGAGAGTCTAATACAAACTCCCGTATCAAAAAATTCATGAACTAAGAAATTCCCCTTGGTTTTGTACTTCAGACACAGCAAAAGAGCACCTGCTGGTGTAGCAGATGAGCTAGCCTTCGTCTTGAAGGTTTTTCAACATCTTCTATTTTTTTTTTTGCTTATTTTGAAGCTAGTTGTAGAAAAACGTGTAAAAAAATAAGACTGAGGTAATGCATTTGCCCTGTTCCTTCCCTCCAGGCCTTTGCACTGGTTTGAGAGAGGTGAAGTCCTCTCCACTCCCCTTCTTTTCCTATTTCATGCAAGCTTTTACTGAAAAGCAATTTCTGACTTTCAGGAAAGTTCTCTTACAAGGTATAGAAGCAGCAATCAATTTGGCTAAAATGTGAATCTTACTTCCCAAATTTTCCTGAAAACTGAATGTGTCTGTTAGTCTTAGTTTAGTCCTTTCTTGCTCTTGTAATTGGTGACAAATGCATGGACAGTGAACTCTAATGAGCTCTACAAACCTGTTATTCTGACCTGATTCGTCATGTGCTTTGAGTAGAGAACTAAACTTCAGACAGGTACCCAAAATGAACATGAACTTTATCAACTATGGTTTGACTGCAGTATATACCTCCACTGATTTCCATGAGTTATTGCTTATTTTCATCTGTGCAATCAAGAGGAAAATCAAATCTGTTTCTTCTGATGTCCACAGAACAGTGACATCAGAACCAGTCTCATTAGCACTCATGGGAGATGCTGGTACAGCCTGGGAAGAGAACATGCAGCTTCTGACTTCTTAAAATTTAATGACACAGTTTATAGGGCTTTGATCCTCTAAGTTATCTTTACTTACAAGCAGGCTCATGAAAGTCAATGGAACCTATTTACAATCTAGAAAGTTAAACACAGGAGTCAGTCGGTGCAAGATCTATAGCCAAGAAACCAATACTGCTTTGTACAAATGTCATAACATTTTCTAAAAGCTAATAAATGAAGAGATTGTGCTCTTTTCACCAGATATTGAAAGGAATTGCCTCCTCTGTGCCCCTCAGAAGTGTCTCTCATGGTCTGGGAGGAGATTTCAGGCCTGAAAATGAATAAATATTATTCTGTACTTTGAGTTGTTCTGTACATCTCTCCTGGTAGCTGCACTTCTCTTTAAAATTCTTGAGGACCGTTCAATAATCCTATAGAATTGCTATAACTGTCAATGAAGTGCCTCAGGCCATTTTCTTAGGTTTTAGGCATAGCTTAGCAGCAGCAGCTTATTTGAGTGAAACAATGCAAGAAAGGGAGATGTATTCCTTGCCAGTTGGAGTCATGCTGTGGGCAGCTTTCTGGTGTGTGTGTGTCCACAGAAGAGCTGTTAAACCAGTCAAACCAGCATGTGGATCCCAAAGCAACTAACAAGCTCCTCTGTCCTGCAGACCTTTATAGATGAAGAATTGGTAGAAGAGAAGACTGAGAGGAGATTTGATCAATATGTACAAGTACCTGAGGGGTGATTGTAGGGAGGATGGGGCCAGGTTCTTCTCTGTGGTAGCTGGTGACAGGACAAGGGGTAATGGTGTAAGTTGAACCATAGGAATTTTAATCTCCATATGATGAACTTCTTTACTGTGAGGGTGCCAGAGCCCTGGCACAGGCTGCCCAGCGAGGCTGTGGAGGCTCCTTCTCTGGAGATCTTCAAACCCACCTGGATGCCACCCTGTGCCTCTGCTCTGGGTGTCCCTGCTGGAGCAGGGGCTGGACTGGATGATCTCTAGAGGCCCCTTCCAACCTCAACTCTCCCATGATTCTGTTTCTCTTCTCTTCTCTTCTCTTCTCTTCTCTTCTCTTCTCTTCTCTTCTCTTCTCTTCTCTTCTCTTCTCTTCT
>JAWLRI010000180.1:5105487-5133250 GCA_034781795.1 Crypturellus tataupa
TGCAGGGGGAGCCACTGAGAGAGCCCTAAGCTTGTGTCAGTTCAAAACTGTGGTCAGAAATACAAAGTCAGTGTAGCGCAAGAGTGCAAATATCACAGGGGGTGAAGATGTGGGCACCTGCATGAAGATGTGGGTACCTGCATGTGGACTGCAGAGCATCCTAGACATGCACCAGGTCAACGGGGACCCAGTGAAGGCTCTGTCATGGTGACTTCACTGCACTCTGTGCCCAGGCACCAATTTTAAATGTGTGTGCGCTGACTAATGCCCAGGGCTAGAGCAGGTGGTGACATTCATTTCGCAGTAAGCATAAGCAGCTAATTCTGGTGGATGCTGCTTGGTTCCTTCTGCGTGGCCTCCAGATCCCAAGAACTAATACACTCCACCTCATACAGGCAAACTCCTCTGTAAATCTACTTGTGGTTAAGGATGAAAAGATACTGGGTAAAATGCAGAATTGCTTCTTTTTATAGCTTTCCACAGGCTACCACATGTATGAGATCACACCTCTCTCTGCTTCATTTGGAGTCTAATAAATAGCCTTGTAATCAAA
The DNA here is from genome assembly GCA_034781795.1 of Crypturellus tataupa. Lineage (NCBI taxonomy): Eukaryota > Metazoa > Chordata > Aves > Tinamiformes > Tinamidae > Crypturellus > Crypturellus tataupa. Next base: position 5,106,041 of record JAWLRI010000180.1, read on the forward strand.
GTCGCTGAGCACCTCAACTCTCATAGAAACCGAAAGGACTAAAATCACCCTGAGTGCCAAGTTGCACCTCTCTTCTCTGAGCCCTTTGCTGCTGATGCACGTGCCAGGTGACTGGCCTCACTCCTGTTTTCCAGTGGAGTTGGTACTTTTGACACTCTAGCCCTCAAACAGTTAAATATGGATTTTTGGACCGTTCTAACACTGGTAAATCTGCAAAAGAACCAAGAGATTTAGGAGCAAACATAAAAACTGTGGTCTGAGGCTTCAGTCTCTTAAACGCTTCTGACAACCCTGTTTCTCACCTTCTTTGGCGAAGCACCTGCTACAGCCATTGGATTCAATGTTGTAACAGGGGAACACTGAGCCCGAGTAGGAGTCCAGCCTGGTTGAGCTCTGACAAAAGCCGTTTCCAAAACAACTTTCTGAATTTACCGTTCTTTCAAAAGGAACTGTATTTTCCTTTGTTCTTCAAAAGTAGTGACAAAAAAAGTCCTCTGCAAAGTGTACTGTGGTTGTTTATAAAATACAAAGAGGTTTGATCCTCTTTCTATGGGTTTGCAGACAAGCCAGAGATCTATTCTTGTGGAACAGTACCGCTCTGTTTACCATTGCATTATCTAGTAACTACGGGAGCATGTTCTGAGGTATTCTACCTGCAGTCTATGTCCTTATCTTAAAGTTGATAATTGCTTGTCAAACTGATTGACATTTGTAGAACTGTCTTTTCCATGAGACATTACTCCCTCCACACACACTCACCAAAAAAAGAATAGACAATTTGATTTTGCACTGTTTTTTCCTTTCTTTAAGCACCATAACTTTCTCTGCCTAAAAGTAGTAATTACTTAATGAATAGTCCTCCATGTTTCCCTGTCAGTCACTCACTGTAATGAACAACTCGTTTTGTCTGCTTTGTTAACAATAAAAAGTATTGAACTAATAATAATAAAGATTTTCTAGGACTTCGCTGCTAACACACAGGGTGCCCCATCGAAGGAATGATTGGGATAACAAGAGGGGGAGGGTGAGTTATCTCTCTAGACATCAACCAACATTTTGTACTTTTCTTTGAGCTGTAACTATTTTTCCCTTGCTGCTTCTCCTGGGTCTTCTTATCTTCAGCCAGCCTGAATTATTAGAGCATATTTTGGGGACCAAGTCCAGCCATTATTTGTTCCTCTCTGTGTTTTTTTTTTAACCAGATCTGTGAACCTCTGTTGAGCTGTTGGTATTGAGGTCAGGGCTTTTTACAAGCTAGAATTTTTATCATGAACTGGAGCCCAGAGTTAATTGTACACAAAGAGACATTGTTGTTTCCGTTAGGATTTACAGTACCACTGAATTTTAATTATTGGGTAACATTTCTCCCATTATATGCTCACTCCTCCTCCCCTATTTGTGCCAACCTGCCTTGCTTTTAGTTGCAGGAGCTCGCAATGCAAAGTGCAAAATACCCCCAATAGATAAACAAATTGTGATCTCAGCTTTGACGGAACATTATACTTGTCCCCAACTAAAACATAAAAACAGCAAACAAAACAAAACAAAAACAAAACAAAAAGAAAAAAAAAAGCCAAGAGAACAATCTACCATGAGCTACAAACTGTAATCTATTGTTTCCTGTTTATCTACATTGGTTACTTTTAAAGTTCAAAGCCCGGTCCCAGACAGGAGCTATACAGGAGGTCTTTATCACTGCTAGGACAAAACATTCGCTTCTCATTGACAAGGGCTCTTGTGGGCATTAAAATGTTCTCAGATTCTTTCTGTTTGAGATAAAATAGGCATGCTTAAATGTTTCATCAATTGCTATGAAGCAAATGCTTCTGCAGAGTTTTCAAGTGAGTAAAGCGAATAATTCACTGCCAGCCTGGGAGGGTGAGCGGTTTTGCAGACATTGTTTGTATGACTGAGCCCTGAGTCTCTTTTTAAAGGTAACAAGCAGTACTTTTAAAAGGCATCTAATAAACAGGAGACTGTGTCTATTAATTAGCTTGGCTCTGAATTTGTCTCCCAGTTTCCAAGCTTGTGTTCTCTGCAATGTGTGGAGTCTCAATCTATGGAGCAGAGTGAATTTAAGTGGCCCCAAAAGTATAATGGGAAAAAAATGATGCATTCAATCAATAAAAATCCCTTTTCCAAACCAATTGTATAAATAGCTGGCATTGTTTTATTACTTATTCTCTAGCCATCTCAGTCCTATGTGTTGTTTTATGAACCGTAGATATACCTCTTTTGTGTGAAAAAAGATTTCTTTTGGGCTGAGTCAATCAACTTGAAATGAAGTCAGGCCCCATGGGGAGATGATATCAGAGCACTGGTGGGTTTCCAGGATGAAATAGGCCCAGAGTGGGCTCTGGAGAGGTTTCGTGGGTGGAGAGGTCTGCATGTGTGTAGTGTGTTGGGGAGATCCCTGCTGTGTGCATCCCAGAGGCAGAGTCTTGCCAAATGTCTGCGTCCAGTCCATAGTGCCAATAGTCAATGAAGAGCGAATAAAAAGGCTCTTTTTTTATTTATTTAACGAACGTTTCGCCCCCTCGTATTCCTTCTGCTATGTTCTTCCCCCTCTTCGTTCCCCAGTTTGTCCTCCTGCTCCCACCCACAGTGTTGCTGTAATTCTGTCTCTGGCTAAGGTGGTCTCTCTAAGATGCTCCCAAGTGCCCATATTGGCCTTTCTCTCTCTAGGTCAAACATGTTATTTGCATGTGGGGGAGGTAATTATTCCCTTTCCCATCTCCAGCTGTTCCATGTACAAGCAGAGCCTTGGTCAGCCAAAGGAGTGGGTAAATACTTTCTTCTCTTCAGAACTTCTTGTCGGTGAGGAGAACCTACAAGCTGATCCCTGGGGGATCTCCACAGTTGGTTGTACCTCCTCCAATCCAACATCTCAAAGAGTCAAGAGAGAAGCTTAGCAGAACTAGTGAAAAAGTATCACAGCTAAGGATAACGGTCTGCAGGTCTACAAAGCCATGCTTTGCTCAGTGGAAACATCCATCCAGTAGCATCACTTAGTTCCAGCCTCTTTCTGTGATCCTTGGTTTTGGGTAGATGTTTGTGGTGGATAACACAGAAATTACATAGCTTTAAGGACCTAGTTTAGATGCATGCTTGTAAAACAAACCAGATGTGGAAGAAGCAACAGTCACATGAGGTTCCCTCTTCTTCCTCTTGGGTTACTGACAACAGCATGGGCAAGCTGAGGATAAGCAGTATGATAGCCCTCGTGAGCAATATTATACTGTCTGTCAGCCCCTGAGATCTGGAACCTGATCCCTGCAGCATCCCAGACCAGGCCTATGTTCCCCTTCGCTTCATTTCTTCTGCCATGGGAATGGACTAATGCCCAAGGCTAAAACTTGAGAGAGAAACACAGAGTAAATTCAATACCCAAAGAAAATGGAAGACAAAATATTTTCGTGAAGATTTTCACCAGCAGTCCCCTCTTCCCTAGGTTTCTTGCCGTCAAACAGAACATCTGGTCTTTCTAGCTTAATTTCTGTTTGGTGTCAACCAGAATAAAAGTTCAATACTTTTTTTGCCAGTCTGGGCCTTAATAATTAATACTAACAGGCCTTGTATACCTTGATTTGACTCTAGAGATGAATCAGTGCCTGTCAATGTCTCAGGGCATGCATACGCACCAGTCCCTCTAAAAACAAAAGGGAAATGTCAGACAGTTGGCTGACATTTCTGAAATTCATCGGCAAGGGAACACGCAGAGAGGGTGCCGTGCTGATGCTGCCTGCACTTGCCTTTACCGGACAGCTCTCTGAAGCAGATCTGTGTCATTCAGGCAATTAGACCTAGGCATGCAAGCTGGGCTTAGATACTGGAACCGCAGAACCAATGCTTATTTATAAAAGAAACTCAGACAGAAGGTAGATATTGGTGGAAGTATGTCCATGGTTGAGAGAAATAATTTTACTGTGTTACATGATGCTGACAAAGAGAGCACAAGAACTTGTAGCTGGATGTGGTGTCTTAGGAAAGAAATCCAAAATGCAACTGTGCCTTTGCAAGAGCCTCCAGTGACCCTGAAAAGCAAATACGAGAGGATGGGTCATAGTTCTGTTCTGCTGCAGCATGTCAAGAAGTGATGAGAGAACTGTTCCTGCTGTATAAATGGCCTGGGATCAAGTCTTTCATCGGTGACGCGGGAGCAAGGCTTGGACTGATGGTGACTAAGAGAGCCAGCTCCTCTGCTGCTTGCAACAGCTCTCCAGGAGCTCTCGTTCTCGGAGCAGCAGAGCGCCCAGCAGCACCTGCTGATACCTAACAAGCTCAGCGTGACTCAGCTCTTCAGAAAATTAGCTACCTTAAATGCAGGGTTTGGAAGCTTACTTTCAAACTCCCAGCCTTGAAAACGTCAGTTTTGTTGTTTCTACGGGACTTAGCATGCTTAGACACAGAGGTAAGAGAAACTCGGAGAGGGCTGTCACTGCATGCAGTGACCGGCTGTGAGAACAAATCATGGATGTTAGTCACGGTCATGGAGATATTTTAAAGTGGGCAAATTTGAGGGGCAAAATAGGTACGTTTTGTTATGAAATATAAGCACTGTCTTTCCCTGGTAAGCCTAGTGGCATCAGCCAGGTGTCTAAAAGAACCAGTATCAACTCTTGCATTTGGGTGGCAAGTTAGATCATGAAAATTCTTTGGGAGCTGTGATGAGCCCAAATCACCATGACTGAGCAGCTCATCACTGGTGATTTCCTTCACCTGCTTTTCTTAGGGAGTCTGTGATGTGGAGCAAGCAGTGCGGAATCCACTACGACCCTCTTCCACTCTCTGTGAAGTTGTTTCTAGAGCACAATGAACTGGCATACATTGAAATGACAGAAATGCACAGATTTATACATAAGCATATATTGTACATAGAAGAAAAACTCACAACATTCAGATTTTCTACCATAATCTGGAAAAAAAAATGATACAAAAGGAAAAAATAAGGAGGCAATTTCCTCATTCTTCTCTCATTTTTAATTTTTCTTTTGGAATATTTATAACTTTGGGCACAAAGCTGAGTACTATGTGTACATTTTCTGTATATGCAGTTAGAAATTTTTGTTTTTCAGCTCTTTTACTAAGCAAAAGAAAGTAGAACCAGATTAGCTTTGTGGGCCTCCATTGAAAATGAGTTCTACTGGGCAGTGAACACAGACACTGAATACACGGTACTTAAAACACTAGAAAAATAAACTTTGTTGGGCTTACACTCTTTACTAAGTTATTTTGCTTGTTTTTTGTTGTTTGGTTTTTGTTGTTACAGCCACAAGGCACAATTGACATAATTTCTTTATACTGGACGCATACATTTTTTCCCACTGATTTTAATGACAGACAGGCTTCTGTAAGGAATCCAAGGGTGAGCTTTCTCCTGCCCCCACTAACATCAAAAGCAAAATTTTCATTGACTTCATTACTGTCAGATCAGGATGGAGTAAGATATTGGGAAATAACACTCCAAGAAGAGGTATCATCAGCAAGGTGCTCTGGTATTATTCTCTTATCACAGGTCACTGTCAAATTTACATAGATGCAAATCACTAATCATGAAATATTTTGCAGAGGACCTGATGCAGTAGCTGTCTAATGAAGCAGAGGTGCAGTAGAGGAATCCTCCTACGGCTTTTATGCAAAAGAGCCTCAAGAACGCACCGAGTTGGAAAGACCATTGGCCTTCATTAATGCAATAATATAACAATGAATAAATGAGTGTGTCCTTCAAACACCCAGGCCTATACACAATGCGACTGTGAGAGGAGGGGAAGGAAGGCAGGGAAGTCCTAAAGATTAGTCAGATAATAAGGGAAATTCCTTAGCCCTTAGTGCAAGACTCTCCCTCTCGCAGCTGCACGGCCACCCCAAGAGCCCCTGGGGTTGTGCAGCCCCGATCTGCAGCGGTGATAAGGGCGCCTTGACCATGGTGAGATGTACAACAAACACGGCTTTATCTGCGGTGCCATATGCAAGCCCAGGATCAAGAAACGCTCGACATCTTTCAGGAAGGATCTGCACGCTGAGACCCCCCCGTGCCTCCCCCTTCCCAGCCTTAGATGTCCACGGGTTGTGCAAGCAGGACCTGGACGAAACAGGAAAAACGCTTGCCCAAGGAATGGGCACGGGCCGTGGCAGCAGCCTCTGGACTAATCAGAGGAAAACGCTTCATTTTGACTGTTTATTTTTTCTTGCTTATGGAGTAGGCTCCTCAAAGCTACCATTGGAAAGCAGTTTCATTTTGTGTGTTTTCCTGTAGGCCTGGCAGGAAAACAGAGAGCAAAAGAAAAAAAAATCCTGATGCTGGAAACATCTGGATTTTTATGTGCTCAGCATCTCAAGAGAGTCTGTTGTTGTTTGTCCTTCTCGCCTATAAATTAAATACTTTTCACTAAATATTTGGGAGCAGGAAATATATATTAAAGGTGAGCATTCTGGTTTGAACTCAGGCTCGGACTATTACCAGCAATGTGGCTGCGATGAGAAGCTCTGTGATAGCCTTTATGAGCAATATTCTGCTATCGCTCAGGCTCTGCAGAGTTAGCTGTAATTGTTGTGCAACCCAGCCCATCAAAGGAATGATAAAATCAGATAAGCAAAATACTGTTGTGATTTTGCATCAGTGCTGTTTGAGTTATAACTATTAATTTTCCTATCTTTGGTTAAAATGAGGAGGATTTTTTTTTAATTTTTATTTACACACACTCATGCATACCTATGTATTTATGTGTGTGTGTAAAAGTATATATATTGGAATATATACCAATGTATGCCAATGTATGTCCTTGCTCTGGAAGTCAGTGCTCTGGACACCTCCAGTCCCCAGAGGAGTTATGATTCATGACAGCAGCAATAATCCCACCCTGGCAGGGTGAATGGGGCTGATGAGTAGATGTTGCTGCATCCTAAATGCACATCCCTTCCTCTGCCTCCAAAAAGGCACATGGCTGGGGGGTCACAGAGATATTCCCCATTAGGTGAACTTTTCCAGGTTTCATTGATCTGTAAGAACTGTAAAAGCACCGGCAGTTTGGGTGCTTACTGAAATCTTGTCTGAGCTGGACAGAATTTCTTTGTTTGCAAAACTGGGGGGTGATGCCATGCCCAGTGAGATAACTGGGTTGCTATCAGTGATTTCAGCTGAAGGAGGCTCACACCCCTTACTTTGTAACTTTCTTGAGGTCAAGTTTGCTTCCTTTATTTCCAGCACTTCTGCTTCTGGTCCTGCCTGGAACAGACTTTCTTGTGGGTATGTTTGTACTTCCCAGTCATTTGCATGTAATTTTATGCAAACATTTTTATCACAGATCAGTTCACACAACCACAAGCTGTGTTTTTATTTTCTCTGTCAGCTGAAAGCTTCGTCTACATTGCTTTTTTTTCTCTCTCTCTCTTTCCTTGCTCCAGTATGAGAACATCAAACTAATTGCACAGGTGCAAACCCTGACTGTAGATGCACTGTGTTTGCGAAGAAAAAAATCTGCTTTCCATGCAGCTTGCGCTGCTCTGAGCAGAGGTACCTCATCCCTTGCCAGCACCAACACCATTAGGCGCTTCAATGAAATGCAAGCATTAGGATAATTGCACCAGAGCAAAACTTCAGCGGGCGAACAGGCCTCTAAGACATTTCTCGTTGCAGAAGAGAAGTAAATTCATTGCAAAACAGGCAATTCTTGTGCTGGTGGATCTTTGCTTCAAAAGGCTAGAGTCTGAAGATCAAACAACGCTATAAACTCTCCCATTTGCCAGTAAATGACACACACTCGCTGGAAGAGCCTGTGCGGTGCCTCGTCCAGAGCGCAGGAGAGGCCGGGAGGCAGCTTGGGTGGAAGCAGCGGCTGGCGGAGCAGGAGCGGAGCACGCGGTGACTCACACGGGGAGGGAGGCACCAGGCTGGAGCAGAGCGTAAATGAAACTCTCTGCTGCTCCCAGCTTCCCCCTGCTTCGCTGGGGACCCAGCAATGGCAACCCCGAGCGCAGGGCTCAGAGGAGACCTGAGTTACCGAAAATACCAGCAAACTTCAACTTAAAATTGCTGGGTTGGAGCTGGCACCTGCACAAGAATAACGCTTATTATACTGTATACATTTCATCCAATTCTTCTAGCTGATTAAATACTAACAGTTATCTTTCAGGACATTGAAATTGTTGCTATATTGCTTTGTGGCTTTATCAATAACTAATTCTCAACTGTGGAAATATATACTTCATGCATGTACACACACAATACTTATCACTCAATTTAAAATATGTGTGATCTGAAATTAATACTCAGTTTTTTTTTTTCCACTCTTTCTTTCATTGACTTTTACCACCTTCTATTACAAGGGAATAGAAATTCACCCTTTGAAGCACCCAGAATCTGGTCCAATATAAGAAAGTGGCTCCCCAGATGAGTCTGGAAACGCCAAGTTTCAGCTCATTGAAATTTTTGCCCTGCCAAATTTTAAATCCTAGAAAATCGAAGTTTCTGGTGGAAATGCTGAGGCAGCTTTCAGCGGACTGTAAAAGCACAGATGGCACCGTGAGGATCTGCGGGGCCAGGAGCTGTTCATGGAAAAGCTCCATGTTTTCACACGCAAAACAGAGTGTAAGGTCTTTGTTAATATAGCAGGAGTATTTCATGTCGGGGCTCCAGGAAGAGCAGCGCATTTAGCACAGCGCTGTGACCATGGACAATGCGGCTGCATTCACCCAGGATGCTGGTGGACGGCTCGCGTGGAGGGCATCGCGTTAACTCCCTCGCTGCTGAAGGATGCACCTCGCTGTGCTCGGCTGATGGCCTTTTTCACTACAGAGAGCAAAATCCAAAGGCAACTGCGCAGCATGGCAGAAGAGGTTTTCTATGGTTGTCCATGTAAATTATTTTTTGTCAAAAAAATGATCAGCGCCAAGGCATGAGCAGGTGCTGCTGGATCTTAGCTGTGCTGTCAGCCTCTGTAATGTGACCCTGAACTACCAGCCGCAAGTACAGACCAGAAAATGTTGGGACTGTGTCTAATATTCACAGGAGACTCAGATCAGCTCGCAGGATTGTATTCACCATTGCTCCTTGAAGTCACCTCTCTGGAAGTGAAACTGCACCAGACACATTGATACACCATAGGACAACTCCTTCCTTTTCAGTCCAAACCCTCCCACTCCATCTTTTTTCTCTTAAGATTTAAGATTTCACTGATGGAAATTTTCCTAAGATATGGAAAGAAACTGGAGTTTTTGATCCAGGAGTAAATGGGTTAAAAGAGCTTCAGAGTTTAAAGCTCTGCTTTGCTTTTTCTTAATGGAAACTCAAGGACTGAATTTAGAATCATGTTTGTTGAGAACAAGGAAAAAAGCATCAGAGAGAAGGCTGGCAAAGAGGGATGGTATGCACAGGAATTAAATGTGATTGGGTGTCACTGCAGGGCGAGTCTGAACTATGTATGTGCGTGTAAGAATTTGTAGTAGACTGCGTGCTGGCAAAAGAACTGGCAAACTGCCTTCAAATATCTAATAGGCTCCTCCTGAGTTCTCAAATCCCTCCTCAGTGCTCAGTGACAGAGCAGAGCTTGATCCTCATTTTGCAAGATCCCTAAGTGAGGGTTATATGTTGCCCTAAGATAGGGCTACATATGAGGTAACATTCAGTTTGGACCTTAACAGCACTAGAAACTGGGTGCAACATTTGGAACCCGCTCTTCCATCAGCACAATCTGAGGATGCCGGGACATGAGTTAGATGGCTGCTTCTGACCCAGGGTTCAATGTCAAATGCCTTCTCTGTTCCCAGAACCAACACCATTTTCAACCTGCATTTCATGATTCAAACGTACACAGCTTTTTGTGCATGGAGAAATAAACTGCGCTGTGCAAGTTCTCCTGAAAGTGAATCCCTCAGGCTGGAAGTATACAAGAGATACTGAAGTTCACATCTAAGGAATAAATAGACTCTGGCTGCTGTCTCTCAGTGGCTTCTTTAGTTCTTGTAGTTCCTGGCTGATTATATCAGCTTTGGTCTTAGCCTTTGACAAGTTAGTTATTAGTTTCAGAGGTTAAAGTCTCAGCAGACTTATCTGGTTGCTCTGTCTTGATGATGGCTGGTTCACACTGCTGGCTGATGCTCACCTATGCTGTAGGCTCAAAGTACTACCAGTGCTGAGGAACGCTTCAACAGAGGACATCTGTGGGTAGAACAGCCTGTCCACACCTGACCCATCCTGATGCCCTGCAGTGTCCTTCATGCTGCAAATTTCCCGAGCAGTCTTTATATGAGTATATGTTTGCCTGGGTAGCAGTTGGATCAGGCCTGGTGAAAGGATTCAGACTTGACCTCAGCTAAGAGTACTGAGCATCGACTGACCCTGGAGATAGGATGGGTAAGAGGAAGACGGGACATCTCAAAATAGCATTTCTCATATCATAGGGACTGATGGAAAGCCCCTGGGTGACCAACACTTTAGGTCTGTATTATTTTGTGTTGAGATAGTTTTGCTCAAGTGTATAGTGAAAGCCATTGCACTTCTGCAGAATCTAAGAGGAACAAACCCAGTCAACAAAAAACATACCAGCTGTGTTGAGAACTTTCCATCTGCCTCTGGTGGCCTCACATGGCACGCACAGAAAAACATCCATCCTCCTATTTATCTCAGCCATCTAAATGTGTCTTTATACAAAAGCCCATAATACCTCCAAAACCTCTATCTCCGAAAAATAGCTTGCATTTAGTAGCTTTTCCAAGTATTACATATAAATTGAACAAGATAATTCAGCCAAGCAGCACAATTCCAGCCAGCAGAGTGGCACCCACACAGATCCATGGAGGAGCTCTTCTTCCTTGGCCAGTCCATAGAAACAAATGGGATTGCAGAAATCTGGCAGGCTCACCGGCACATGTAGGGGCAGTTGAAGGGCCTCCTATTTTCAAGCTCTCGATGGTCCAAGCCCAGATCCATGGCCAGCTTGTTCTGCACTGCAGAACTGGCCCAGGAGAAGAATCGTGGTGGCTGTGCAGAAGCAGTGTGGGACCTGCAGGTGCTATAACTGGGTGAGACACACAAAGAATACACTGATCAAGGTGTTTACCTCTACTAATTAAGGTCTTGTGAAGTGTCACCTATGTTTTAATGCTTCTATTGCCCACAAGGTCTTACCAGAAGGCCGCACTGAACAAGCAGCTGCCTTCCAGCAAGATCCCGACTTTCTACCCTCTTGCACTGCAGCAGGTCAAAGTAGGTGTCACAGCACGAGAATGGAAGATTTGGGTGGCTTATTGAAAGGTCGAAGAGGCTAAATTCATGTTAATTTTAACCAAAGTTTGTGACTATTCATCAGAAACCTGCCAGGCCTGGTGCTCAGTGAGACAGACCAGCTTTCTGCGAGGGGAGGCCCCGGCAGCAGGGAGCAGAGCGACACCTTCATCATACGCCCAGGAGGCCCCATGGGACAGGAGCTTTGGGAAGGTCTGCGGAAAACCTGTTTGCGGTCCCAAATCAAAGCAAGTTGCGCATTGGAGTAGCTCCTATGAAGCTGCCCCTCTCCTAGGGCCTGTGTTACAGGAGTGCGCGGTGAAGGACTTCGGTTTCTGATCCGCTTGCAGGGACGTCCCTGGGGATCGTCCGGGTTATCCCATCCACTGCCCCAGGCATGGAGAGCCAAACTCACGACATGCCCAGAAACAACCTTCCTCTGCCGAGAAAGGCAAGGATAGGGAATACCAGATTTAGGTTCTCTTAGACATCTTCAGCAATGATTAGTTTCGGTGATACTAAATATTAATGTTTGTGTCCCCTGAGTCCTTTGCCTTTGAGAACGCCTACTCGTTAATTAGTTCAGGCTTTTACCCAACGGGTAATTTTGGGGATGGGCTTAGTGTTACAAAGTGCTCAGGCTGTGATCTGACCAAGTAGCTTTCTGTGAACCCGGTGTTGACATCACATCATTTAGTTCATTTGGTTAAGTGTTGATTTGTAGCTGATGCACCCCTGGGTATGCTGACAGCAGCTCCAATTTATTCATTAAAACACAACGCAGTGAGCACAGGCCTCACACCCCGTCTTCCCTTTGCCGTAACCTGCTCGCACAAGGAATAGTCACGGCATCACTGACGGCAGCCGGGGTTCCTCAGCCTCACATCACCACTCCAGTGTCTCAATTTTCCCTCCCCTTTTGCCCAACCTACTGTTTCTTTCATATATCATTTTGCATCTCACTAGATATAATGCTAACTTGCAACACCACTGCAAGAAGCAGGGAGCATGTCCCCACTGAAAGTGAGCAAACTCCGTTCATCCCTGAATATTGCTTCCATGATTTCAGAGAGGGGAAACTGAAGCATGCACAAGTTTTCATAAAAGATCTCTGGTGTGATAGAGAACCAAATTCAGCTCTGCAAAGCGCCAGTTTAATACTCAATTCAATAGACTCTCCTTCTTTAGTTGTATAAATAGGAACTTTTCAGTGCCAGACTGTTATGGGGAGCCAGCAGAGCTCCAATCAAACAGCCACATCTCAGGTTGCCTGTGGTGGCTCACATACAAAGCTCTATACAAACCCCTGAATCCCACTGTCTCACACACTGGTTGAACATTCCCTGTGTGCGTGTTCATGATCCCATGTTTCGCTCAGAGCTTTCTGCTCCTTTGGACCAAGGCCCTGCTGTGGCGCTCCAGAGGCAGCTGGGTTGGGAAGAGGACACTCAGTGCAGGGCTGCTCTAGAAATTCAGGAGGTGGAAGTGCTGTGGCGGGTAGGAAGAGGCAAAAATGAGATGAGTTTCACTTGCAGATCACATGAGTCTCAGTGGTTTGCTGTCGCTCCTAGGAGTCATCCAGAGTATCATTTTGGGTCATGCAGTTGCACAGGGCAAGCTAAAAGCTAGCGAAAGCAGCTCGCTTCCAGCAGTTGTTTGGGTTAGTGGAGCACTGGTAGAGCTGGGGAGAGGGGCTGGGTCCCGAAGAGATCGGCAGGGAGAAATCTGCCTCTGCCAAACTATGCAGAAGGACAATGCAGCTGTAAATATCTATGTCTGGACATCCGGTGATGATTTTGGAGGGTATATGAAAAGTTGGCACAGAATTACGAAAGGTGTCTGTGTTAGCAGCTGACAACTCCTTGGCCGTACGGATGTGGGAGACTGTCCTTCCTGCAATACCAGCAATTCTGCCCTGTTTGTGAGAGTTGTCTGGGTCAATATTTGGCTGGTTTATGAGAAATCTGGCTTATGAGAAAATTGAACTGCAATAGTATCAGTCAAAAATACTGTAGTTTGTGAGGTTGCTGGGATCCTTCGGGAAGCTGGGCACTACAGCATCAACAGCAGGAGCAGTCATATGGGCAGTAAATGTGGCTGCACCTAGTGCTACTACATTTTGAACATCAACCTTGATTAATGTTGTTTCCTCTTAGTGACTCTTGCTACAGTTGGGTTCAAACTAGAGACACGAGTCAAAGCACTACCCTACTAAGGGGTTAACATGTTTGGGTTGCTGTAACTATCAAGATAATGCATAAAATGCGTGATAACTCTACCTCGGTCTACCAATGCGTGATAAGTCTACCTCAGTCTACCAATTCCTGTTTTCCTGTTCATTCTGAATTTGCCTCTCTATCTTTTCAAGGATCCAAAACTGGCTCATCTCCAGCTGGAACTGATTCCTAAATCAGAAGGAACACTGGGTCCCCATAAACCCTGGGTAATTTAAAAGTTCTCATCATAACAGCTTTGACCTGGACCGCCTTCATAAAACTGCCTCCAGAGTATTCTGTTTCATAACCAAATAGTTCATTATCGTTGCTCTGTCCAAGACTACTTTCTCCTACTTGCTGAATTTAAGGGGACTCCTGTTTAACCTGTGCCTCGTGCAGAAGCAATCCTGACATCTCATCTTGAACATACCATCTCAGAGAGATACCTGTATCTGAAAGTTGGTGACAACAGACAAGCAGCATCTCTCGTGATAAAAACACTATATATCTGTTCTTTGTATGTAAGTGCACACTAACATCACGCTATTTTAATTATATGTTTTCTTAGCCCTTCTCTTTCATCTTTCTGCAACTTTGTCAGAGTTGTAAACACACCTTGGCCTTAAGGCTCCTTCAGCAAGAATTGCTCTCAAATCCATCTACGCATTTTCCTTCTATGGAGTTCAGTGTTCTGTACTTTTCCAAATTGCAGGGCCTCACCAAATACCTGGAAATAATGCATATATCATATAAAGCACTTGCTATAAAAGTAGAATAGTGTGACTCTGCATTAGCAAGAATCTCTGATGAAAGATGAACACGGTGGCTGCAAGAGACTTTCGCACACGTAGTTTGTGAGTCCTGGCAGACCTTCCCTTGTTTTGACGCTCTGGTCTATTAAGCACTCAGAAATATCAGCGTGTTTCCCAATGGGTTATGCGTCGACCCATTCTTTGTGCGATAGGCTGTGAGGCTGACATCTCGTACGGCAGTTTCCTGTCCCATACTGGATTGCTTTTGAATTATTTGCTTTAATTTGCCTTGTGGGCTTTTTTTTCAGTTAAATGAATGTAGGACTGATTCACTAGGAAGACATGGGATTTTTCTGCAGTGTAACTGTCATCTCTGAAGAAATACAGGCTGCTCAAAGATGCTGTCCCTTTAAACAAGACACAAAAAGAAATCTACCATCGCCTGGATAATGCCATTCTCATCAACATGCAAGCAGCTTGCTTGTCTGTCACGTCGCCCACATCTTCTCAATCACTCCCTTTCATTTATCCTATTATGTCCCTATTTTAACTCATGCTGTGGCTGATACTCGATGACAGACAGAAGAAATCCAGCTGAGCATCATCTCTTCTTTGCTTCGCTACTGAAGATGCGGTCTAGGACCTTCCAGCTGTACTGATGGAGACAGGTATCCACACACCTCGTTGGAGCTGAAAAGGAATGAGACTTGATCCAGCTAAAAGAGAACACTGACAAAATGGGCCTTGAGATCCATAATAAGCAGTTGTTTTTCAGCCATTTCCCCCCTGCTCCATCTGAGAAGAGACAGTAGGTGTTTTGCAAGCATTTGCAGTTTGGAAGACATGATCATAAACCCTGACTAATGTTTGTGGCTGGTGGGTCTGTGGCAACAAGTCAAGCAAGTGCTAATTGCTATGGCTATTGCTACTATTTTATTATTTAATTTCTTTGTATTAATGTGGCATTGACAGGCCCTAACTGTGAGGGAGTGCCCCACAGGTAGGTCACTCTACACGCACGGGACAAAGCAACGGTCTCTGCTGCTAGGAACTAGCAGGCTCAATATACCTGTGTGTTGACGCCTGCCCTATGGCCCAGACGTGTTTGAGGCTGCTGGGACCGCAGAGCTCGAACTGATCCGTGCGAGCGGAGCGGGGCTCTGGGGTTGAGCAATGGTGTAACTGACCCGGGTTGCCCAACCAGGGCAAAAGCAGCCCAGGTTTTGCACATGGGGGTGGTGAAGTCTGTGGGAAAATGCTAGAGGAAAGTGGGTCACGCAGATATATGAGAAAAGGAATTTTCTCTTCTTCTTCTGGAGCAGTCTGCTTCCATTTAGAAAACACAACCCCTTTTACATGGCTAATTCATGGCACTCTTTTCCTCAAGCTGTCTTGCACATGTCTACAAGTCCATGCATTGATACATAGCAGCTTAGGACAAAGTTATTTCTCCCTGGCATGCATATATATGAAAAGCAGCCAGATCAAGCAGCCGGCTCCGATACTGCTCCCTGATTGATCTGGTTCATGAAGATCTGCCCAACGATATCCATGCATGTTGTGTGAAGATTAACACACCATCCTGTCAAGCAGCATTGCGGAGCGCTGCAGGAGAATTCCTCCAATTAACCCTGTGTGCTGCAAACAGCTGGAATGAGCCACATTAATGAATCTGATGGGTTTTCTGTTATAAATGATCTAAAGGCATCTTGCTAATTGTGTTGCTTAGTTTCCTGGATATTTCTTTCCAGACATAAAATAATGCTGAGAGCCCATGGTTCCTTCTTCTGTTTATGACAGATTGAGATGCTGAACTTCCCATTCTAGCAGGAACTTTGCAGTTTTCAGGGAAAATAATAATAATAAAAATATCTGGTGCTATCATTTCTATCTCTCCCTTGGTTCAGCAGTAATACAGTTACCTAAACCCTTTCCCAAATCACTGAACAGTTTAGGTCAGAATCCTGGAAGTACTGGAAAAGAATTGGAAGATTGGATTCCAAAGAAAAAAAGATTCTGCGCAATTTTTGTGCAAGAAGAATTATCTCCACTAACAACAGTCCAGCAATTATTGAAAAAAAAAACAAACAAACAACTTTCTCTCCTTAATGCCAGTTTTCACTCTGATTAGGCTGTCCTTGCTGGGAATTCAGTGGGGGAGGCAGGGGACGATAGGAAGCACGGACTGGGTTTTGTCTGGACTCGTACGGGCTGGCCAGGTCCAGCCTGGCTGTTGCTGGCTCCGGGACTCCCTCTGCAATATTTGCTTTGCTGCCTTGGCCATTGCTTGAGCATGTTGGAGTCGGAAGGAAGCAAGTCCGCTGGGGCTGGTAGCAGGAGGGAGAGGGAAACCAGTGTCAGTGGGTTTAGAGGAAGGTCCTGTGCCCCAACAGCCCCGCAGTTCTGCAGGGAGAGGAAACTCACGCTCGGCATCTTTAGAGAGAGGGTGGACACTCGTGGCACTGGGTGCTTTGCTGGGCAGTGTGAGGCTACTAGGCCCTGACCTCCAGAGAGGAAGAAAAGAAGCAAACTCAGGATCACATCAGGCTACCAGCTGTCCCAGCTTGTTCCTCCAGCCCCAGGAAGCTGCACACCCATTTTATGTTCAACTTTGTTCCCCACCAAGCTTGCGGGAGATGTTCTTCGGGGATGGAAAGTCCTGTCATTTGCAGTCTTTCCGGCACATAGGGGAAGCAGGTCCATGTGAGTGGGACCATTCATCCCGCTGATCCCCATGCCTATAGAGTGGGACATGCAGGAGCTGGGCCAGGCCCCTCCACTGCCCAAAGCACCTCAGTTTGCAGCAGTGCGGAGCGGGACGGCTGTTGGCTGTGCAAGCAGCTCCCTGCCTGCTTGCTCTCCTTAGTGAAGATTTCTCTCCAGCTCACTTACAAGACAGCCATCTGGCACATGCATAAAGAATACATGATGGCTGATCACTCCGAGGGCATTTATCTTCATGAATGAGGAGGGGAGGGCTGCATGGCGAAGCCCCAAGGAGTTAGCCTGTCTCTCCTTGAGAGCAGAGATTAATGTGTTGTGAGATGCTGGCTATCATGTATCACACACGCACCGAGCACTGAGCACCTCTCCCTCCGTCCCGTCTCTCCTCCCGTGGCTCCGCAATCCGGGACTAACGCGGCTCTGAGTGATGACGAGTTACAGGGAACAAACTCCCTCCCCACAAATGTGGGGAAATCTGTGGGACACAAAGAGCTTTCAGTGAGGAAAGGGAACTCCAGTATCCTGTGTTATTAACTGCTATCCTATAAGAAGAACACCCTCTGGAAATGATTTCCAATCTTTCTCTCTCCAGGGTAAACTGGACAGAGAGTATCTTCTCTTTTCAGATATATAGCCCATAAATTAAATTCTTGCATTTTTATGTCCCAGCTAAAGTAAGCAGCGGGGCCACGGCTTACAAACGTACCTAAAACAAGAGACAGCTTTCCATTTTCAATTTGGAAGGTTCAAGCATAGGGAGAAGTTGCTCTTCAAATAAAAACAGAGGTTTGTGAAGCTGGAGAGATTCACCAAGGCTGGTAAGAAACTGTATTTGATACCAGACATGCTGTTTTGAGCACCTCTCTTTGCACTGTTTAGTTTGAAAATCATTTGGATACACTTTATTCTGCAGTTTGACTATATGTGAAAGACAGAAATGAGCAAAGATGGAAATTCATAAGCAAAGTTAATGAAATGGCAAATCTAAGCAGATAGCTGTCTAGTTTGTACCTGGTACATGTTTTGCCTCAAAACAAGTTCAAATTTGGTAGAAGCTGAACTGTGCAAAACAGCTCAGGTTTTACAGGATAAATTAATGTTCTTCCTAGTGAGCTCAGCTCCACACAGACGCGGAGCTGTGGCTTTTCAGTGGCTGAAAAAGCAGAGCCACGAGTCTTCCTGCAGCTCTTGGTGAGGATCCACTGTGGGCAACGGCAAAACTGCCCACTCTTTCAGCTGTGCAATATCTGGTTGGCCTGGCACGAGCCAAGAACTGGAGAAACAGGAGTAATGTTGGAGATATGCAAACAAGAGCACAAGCAGACCCTTTAATGTACAGCTTAAATGTGAGACCAGGCAAGAAATGGTAATTTCAAGTGGGACTCAAATGAGTATAGTTGAACTGGGAGAGAAATCCTTACACCTTAAGCATTCCTGAAGCAAAGCAAAGTGAGAGGTGCTGAGCTTGGGCAGAAGATTTCTGACCATTAAGACGAAAGCTGAAGGCCTTTCTCCTGAGGCAAAGAAAACTTTGCAGAAACATGCCCTGTCCACCTACCCTACTACAATTACTGCCACAGAGATATCTGATTTCTAAATGCTGTGGAGCATATAGAGGAGGCAATTATTCTGGAAAGGGGGTATTTCTCATCAAATCCATTTTCTCGACTAGTCTATCACTTACAAAGTCTCAGGTAGGAAACGGGTAATCTGCGTAAGAGTGAAAGGAATGTCATGTACAATAGCTTGAAATATGGATCACCCATCACAGGGCCTGTCACATTTTCCTTCTGTATTTCCATCACTGCAGACAGCATAATGCCACTTCACCAGTCATGTTTCAGCTAACACCTCAAGTCAGGTAGACACATAGCAGGTTAATTAGGGGCTTTGCAAATTGAGTCCACGGGCTGTAATTACCAGCACTCAAGACCTACAATTTCTGTTTTAATTAAAATAAACAGTGTGGAGAAGCTGACATCACACCAGAGTAACCAGTGTGTAAGTCACAGTTAATTATATTAAACTGTGGCCTCCGTCATTAAAAAAAAAAAAAAAAAAAAAAAAAAAAAAGAAAGACTCAGTTTGGATCTGGGTTTATAGGGACTGGCTTTACCATTTTGGCAAGGTTTAATTGCAGCACGCAAGCCGCCAACCGGCCCGGACAAGTCAGTTCTTTCAGGTGATGGAGGAGCTGTACGCAGAAGAGCTGCGTCTCCCGGGGGTGTCATCCCGGGAGCTGTCCCGTCCCCGCGTGACGCCAGCCCTCGTGGGCAGAGCGTCCTGCGTGGGCCGGGGCTGGCACTGCGGAGCGGGCGGGCGCTGCACGGCTGCCTTCCTCGGCTGAGCATTGCCCTGGAAAGCGAGCATGGAAAAGGCTCGGGAATAAGTTCTGGGGGAGGACGTGGGAGATGAGAGGCGCAGGGTGCTGGCGCGCTGCTCCGTGTTTGGTTACAAGTCACTTTGCCCATTGCAGGGGATGGCAGTGGGTGACACCATGCTGAGCGCACCCCGGTCAGTGGCAATGCGATGGCACGTTCCTTAACGGGATCCAATAAACCCTTCTGCCGTGGCACAAACCTGGCATTTTCCCTCCCATTTGTGCCATCATTAACTCCTGCGGCAGTGTTGCGCAGCACCGCGTAATGCCGCCGCGACCGACACGCCGGCCTCTGATCCGCCACCTCTCCCGCCGCTCCTTCTCCACCCAAGCTTCGCTCCCAACCCTGCCTTTTGTCTCCTTCACCCACTTGCAACCCCGGGCCTCCTTTGATGCCACCCGACTCCTAAGAGCTGTCGGATCCACCCTGCCCAGCCAAAAACACACCTGTTTTGCAAACCAATCCAGGTGTATCGGACATACGTTGTTCTAGGATCAGTTTTACTGCGTTACACAACCGCAGCGTGCGTGAGCTGCAGCCTGCACAGCCTTGGAGGGGCAGACGTCTCGTGGGAGCTCCCTGGCCGTGCTGGGCAATGTATGGGTAAATAATTAGATGCACAGGAAGGTAAATGTGACAAATCTCAAACCTGGACTTTTCCAGTGTGGTATGAGAAGGTTTCAGACATTGCCACAATCTTTCAGGTTATCCGCAGGAAAATAGAGCCCTTGGCACTGTCCTCTCTGTGCAGGTCTCAGGTCCCAGGGTGATTTAGTTGAGTCCCTTGTTGCTACTCAAAACTGCCAGGGATCAGTAAGAAAAAGCTGGAACAATCCCTAGAGGATTTCCTGGGGGATGTGGCAGTGATTCTAGCCAAAAATGCAAAGTAATTCCCATGTCTCCAGAGAATGCTGTCAGGGTTACAAAGAGAATCCCCTGAAAAATGCCACACAAGTTTTGCAATGCAACAAGGGCAGGGAGCTGGTCTGTATTTCAGTACACCCTTATTTCTTGAAATCAATGAGCTTTATCTTTTGGACCAACCTGCCCAGCAGAATCCTTGGAAAATAACATTTCGGAGAAGCTTAGATGATCTAATCTCCTCGGGGACCAAGCGAGGAGGGAGTGCAGGGCCAGGCATCCTGCCATTTGCTGTAGTGAAAGGTGTGGGCTTCGTTAATCACCTCGGGCTGTCAGCCCCGGACTACCAAACCCCATCCTTGTAGTGCTTTGCTTGGAGTGGATACTACATTTTAAAAGTAATTCAGCTAATAGTCCGACTTCTGTCTTTCAGAGATGTCCCAGAGCATCAGCACGCAGAAGTTGCTTTTGCCAGTGTAAACCACAATCTCTGTTCATATAGGGAGGCAAAACCCTCTTCACTCTGACTTGGCTCTAAGATTTTAATAGTCCAAATTGATTTTTGCACCTACTTTAATTCCACTTTGTGGGAGATGTGCACACTTCTGAGTGCTCCCGCTGAAGCACAGGGACTGCTACCAGCACATGAGGGATCCCAGAACAACTGGTATTTGCTCATTCAGTTACTTCAGGATTTCTCTCTCACTTCTGGTAACATAGGTTTATTTTTTCTTAGCTACATATAATTTCCCTGCGATATCTCTGAAAGAAAATGCAACTCTCTGATGTTTTGATATGCCTCCTATTAGCCATTTTTTTTATTTTGTCATAGACCTCTTGCTGAAATAATTCTTTTTACAGCTTATTTCATTGTTTTGCCACTATATTCTAAGAGGTGCAGCAACTGTGGCATTCTAGCAATTTTAACTTCCACGATATTTTGAGATCAACTGAATAGTTTTGAGATCATCACCAGAGTGATGAGTACTTGGTCTGTATCTCTAAAATAGATCTCCTTAACCGCGACACTCTAATGACCGTGGGTGCCCATGTTCATGGGTATTGCAGTTCGTTGGCAATTCACCTCCAAAGGACTAGGGAAAGGTTTTGTTTTTGGTTTGTGCTGTTTCGCTGCAGGATGCTTTGCCCTCTTTGGGAGCCGGGTGAGACACACACCATACAAGCTCAGGCACCAGCGGCGGTTGCAGGCCTGGAGGTTGCCCAAGGTGGAAGATGGCCCTGGGCACCCTCCGAGGTTTAGTAACAGGTTCAGCTTCTGCAAGTGAAAACAGGAAGGTGAAACACAGTCAGCTGCAGAAGGAGAGTTTTGGGAGCTGTGGTGGTGGCAGGGGCAAAGGCTCATGTACAAGGGTGGTGAGAACATGCTCGGGGATCTGCAGAAAAGCCGCCATCTCTCCTGGGACACCAAAAGGCAGAACTGTGGCTTCTTAAGGCCAGGAGTTACTACTCCACGTGCTGTCAGGGTGCCGCAGTGTTATACGGGGTATCTATCCTTTGGAGTATGGGTCACTCCACAAATACACGCTCCATGGCCTTGTGCCCTGCTCAGCCCTTGGACTTCTGCTGGCTTTGAGGCACCATGGCTTTAACCTCTCTTACTTCACTGGCTTTTGAGTTTTACCTCCTCCTTTTACTGCTCTTGCCAGGCAGCCCATCCTGAACACTCGTTCTGGTGATTTTTCCTCCCCTCTTATCAAAGCAGGATGCCAAGAGACAAAATTGCTGTCCTGGCTCTGTAACATCCTCTTTCATATCCTCCCTTCCACACTCTGGGAAGAGCAAAGTGCCCCGACACGAGGGTCCTGACAGGTCAGGTCGGAGCGGCCAGCAAGCAGGCGGGAACGCGCTGCAGCCCGTGCTCATAAAAGGGTCTTGCTCCAACGCCATCGGAGCGACAGGAGGAATTTTCACAGACTTCGTCAGGCTCAGGAGCAGGGCCAATATCCTCTCTGAACCCTCCCATTCCTTCATGAGCCATAAATCTTTCATCTCGCTCTCGATGTCTGAGACTGGGGTGGTGCCAGCACGAGCACAATGCGGTTGTCACCTCCTTCCCCATGTGCTGCCCCTTCTTGGAGAGCCCTCATGGGGGCTTTCTGCCCGCCGAGGCAGACACTGATGCAAGGGGTCCACCCCGCTCCGCTGCTTTGCCATATGGAGCAATGCCATGGGAACTGCGTGGAGACACCCCGCATTTCCGAAAGTGACGGCAGGGGATGGAGAGGAAGGAAGGAGCAAAGGGAAACACTAGAGCAAGGAGCTCTGACCACACAGCTGCTGCTGCCAGGGGGTCAGAAAATGCTTTTCATGCTATGGCAGCTCCAGCGTCACTGAATCATAATCTGTCCTAATGCAGAGCCAATAAAAAGACATTTATTTCTCATTGACAAAAGAAGATACGATAGGCGCGTCCTTCATCCTCTTCTCAGAGTGCAAGGTTCCTGGTGGGGGACCAAGCCTCAGGAGTGCACCAGTCTTCTCAGCACATTTACAGTGTCCTGGGGCCTCAAGAAGTTCCTTTGAGCGTGACTGAAACTGAATATACGTGGGGGAAAAATGAAGCAAGTTTAAATTTACTGCTGCTTTCAAATGATTTCCTCTTTCCCTACCTTTTCCTTCATGCTTTTTCTGCACTGGATGCACTTTCAGGCCTTGGCCTGGCATGACAAAAAGCAGCGCATTGCAGGTGGATGGCTGAGGTCCTTCCCATAAACACTTCCAGCAGATTAGTATAACAAGGAGGCACTTGTGTTTCCAGAGCCCAGCTTTGCAGAGCAGTATCACCCCTGCAATCTTGCTTTAGAAGCAACCTGGCTGTTGATATGATAACGGAAGAGCTGATCCAACCCTTATTAGAGCCAATGGAAACCTCCCATGGCTTTGCATGGTCCAGGCCTTCCAGGCTCTCTCCTCGTGGAAGCTGGAACAAAGTGTTTGGAACATAATTCTGTGCTAGGAAAATCGCCTTCCACTCCACGCAGCCACTAGAAAGAACAGCTGTATTTTATGAAAATGATACAAATGATATTTTACATGTGATAAAGGTCCAAAATTCCCCACTGCAATAGCCACCATGGAGGTCTCCCTGCAATGCAGCCTCCTTGTTGCATCCATGAGGAAGGAGACACCATCCAATGCGTTAAAAGCACATCCAGACTGTGGCCCTTCAGTCCCTACAACAGCTTCTCCACCAGCCCTTGAGCAGAAAGTTGTGTCGTGTCCCATGGAAACACGGAGCAAAACCCAGCAAAACCAGAGTCAGATGGTGCAAAACCGGCAGAGCAGCCAGAACCACGAGCTGCACGAGAGGAGGAAACATGCTGGGGGGCTGAGCATCCGAGTGATCCCCTCGGCTGGATCCCCTTTGTGTTTAAACAGAGGGAAGTCCATCTAAAGAGGGAAGCTCCCATCTAAACCACTCCTTTTCTTCCATTTTTCAGGAATTTTTCAGTTCTGCCCCTCCTGAGACAGGGGACAGAACACCCTGGCGTACGCAGTGGCCCCAGTTCTGACAGAAGGGGATATTGGGGCTTGCACATCTGTGCAATGGGAGCTCCGCAATATTTCCCTTCACATTCGCATCCCGCTGGGCGTTCCGGGTTTTTTGGCTGCTCTGCTCTGCTTTTCCAGCCCTTTCTCCCCCCTCCAGCTCATTCAGTCAAGAGGAGCGAGAGGAAACACCTTTGGCCGCAGTGAATAGGTAGTGGCTGCTCTATTTCCCTTCGCTCTGCTGCCCTTCCCAGCGCGGTGACGTGAGGATCCCAGAGATTTCCTGAGCAGCTGTTCAGTGTTACACCTTTAGGAGCTCCAGCTTCACCGCCCCACACCCTTTCCCCTTGCACAGCCAAACCAGGGGACTGAAACAACAACCAGAAACAGCCTGGTGCTCATGGGGCCTGCAGCTGAAAATATCTATGTAGTAGCTTCTCTTAACCCTCTTTTTTTTTCATATATATATATTTGTATATTACCTTTCTTCTTAAAACCCTTAGGCTCACGTTACTTTCTGCAAGGATTCATCTGTGGACACCCCAACGAGAGTGAACATTTTCACTCCTCCACCTGCACTCCCTGCCACTGCGTGGGATGGGCTTGTGCACCTCCTATTTAACTCCTCTCCTCGTTAAGCAGCTCTAATTACACCTGGCAAAAGCATCGGCTGTGCCAGGAGAGTGAAAGGCATTAAACAGGGACAGGTTGTTTCTCCTTGTGGGTTCAGCCCCACAAGCAGTGTGGGGAGGAGTGTGATGGGGATGTGACTGAGCATCAGAGCTGTGGCTGGGGGTGCCACCTTGAAGGTTGCGCCTGAAGGCTCAGGCCATGGTGGAAATTATAAAAGAAAATGAATTTCAGTGCTAATGCACTGGGGTTTATTTAGTTTTCCTTTTTCTTTTCTTTTAGTTTCTTTTTTCTTCCTAATGCTAAATCAGAGAGCCTGAAATGTTTCTTAACCCAACATTTAACATTGCATTTCAGGTGGGAATGTTAAATGTGGGAGTGCAAAAAAAAAAAAAAAAAAAAAAAAAAACCCAAAACAACCAACCAAACAAAAACAAAGATACCCAGTTATCATTTCCTTCTTATAACAAATAGGGAAAACCAGAAAATGAACATATTAAAAAGTGCCCCAAAAGTTACCTGGGAAATTCCAGAAATAAAAGAACTTTGTTTAAAGATTTCAATTAAGGTTGCTAAGTAACACCCATGTATCTACTTATCAGATCATTTACAAAATCTAAGCACTTAAAAGCAAAGGCATTAACAGTGGTGGATATCATAAATCTTGCAGCGCTGACATAGTAAATGTCCGTGCATTATTCTTATCAAGTACAAAGAAAGCAAAATACATATTTCATCACAACACAACAAGCTTAGCACTGACCTCCAAATAAATGGTTGTCTTTCATTAGCGATCTTAAAATAAAATACAAAACAAACTCTATCAAAAAGGTCCATAAAAATTATGTATGTAGACACTAATGACACATATTGATCAGTTTCATGTGCTAACCCATACACATGCATAATTCTACTGCAAAATGGTAGGGCTGTGCATTTTTCTTCTCAAATTAGATATATGAGAATATTCTCAAGAAACAGCAGTTATAAAGGCTTTACTTTAGCAAACAGTCAAGTGTCGGTTTGATAAGCAGATATATGTTATGTACAGAGGTATAAGTCAAGTTTTTCAAGTGACTGTGTCCCTTTAAAAACACTTCATTATCGTAGCTGGGATTACAAAACCAATATGTTTTTAAAGGTCAGATTTAAGGCTGTTGAGCTGTGGTGGGATGGGCTACATAGCCAGGTTTTATGCTTCATAAAGCTCAGCTCTCTGCTGCTGTTAATTAGGATAGTCCCGTGTAATCAGTGGCGCTATTCCAATTTCCATTAGCTGAGTTTTGGACTCAATGGGCTTTTACTTATATGGCTGCCCCATTTCCACCGAGCACTTAACCATATGCTAGGCCTTATGCAGGTACTTAAGCGCTGAGAAGTGCTTATTTTTAAGTAGGTGATAGATCACACCCATAATTCGGGAACACGGAGGAACATGTGCTTGCCGTCAGTAAGGAAACCTGCATCTCAAGTGCTCTGCCAAGTGCTCCTCCGCTCCGGCCAGTGTCCAGGCCAGTCCAGGTGATCCCACCTGGATGCTCCGGCAGGATCTGCATCGTGGAGCCGCTCTGGAACCAGGCAGGTGCCTGAAGTGCATCAGCTTGGACATGGCCTGAAGCCCAAACAGAGCTCAGCTGGGCGCGACATGCTTCTTGTAACCACCCTTCCCTTCCCCTTGCAACTTTGGGGTCATCTGGACGGAAAAAAAAAGAGGTTTAATCCCTCCTGAAGATGCCAGACCAAGGGGACCCCTGGAGTTGTTCGTGGCTTGAGCAGATAATGTAAATTTGTCTGGAGGGTTTTACCCAAAGTCGGAGGGCTGGGGCTCCTGGGCACCTGCAGAGCTGATGTGTCTAGTTGTACCGCGGGTCCCACAGGAGTTTTCTTGTGTCACATCAATGCACTGTGACTTTCTGATGTATGAGCAATTGATTTTGACTTTGTAACAGTGGCATTTGCTCTGCAGTTATTGCCACAATATACTAAATCCCTTAAAAAAAAGTCATACTAAGTGCACTGAGGATCATATTGTAACTGGAGGAAACTTTGAAAACTTGCAGATAATAGTTAAATCCATTCAGCTTTGAATGCTTTAAAAACTGATCAGACTCTTTCTTAAAGCCCTGAAGTGCTTTTAACTCCCACTGAAGCCAATCAGGGCTCTTTGAAAGAAGTGAATGGCAGAACTAGCCCTTAAAACACGTGAGCCCAGCTATAGAGAGCAGCAGCAGAAAATAGGTTGCCCCTCCCGCCGCAAAAATGCAGATGTGAATTAGCTCTACATACGTAATGATGTTTAACAGCTACATTCACTAACGCTTATTCAAAAGGAAGAACAAATGTGAAAGAAATCCATCAACATTAATTTAAATCTGAGAAATAACCATTCCTCCATGCAAGTAAAATTGCAAAATCTAAAGATTCCTGTATCTAGTCAGTAAGTTTTAACAATCCACCCCCCACCCAAATGTTTAGGTAAAGAATGGATAAAGTAGTTATTTGATTCAGTGTTTCATTAAAAAAATGAAAAAAGAGTTGAAATTTGAAATAAAATATTCATTTTGAAGTAATGAAGAGCTATGAAAAAAATCTCTTAGATTCTCAGCTTCTCTCCTTCTGAGAGCAAAAGAGGCAAAGCTAAAGAAGTGCAGATAGCTCTTCATTTTGTGTGCAAAGAGAGGCTTTTTCAAAGCATTTTAGCTGTGGTGATGAGGAAAAAAAGTTTTTCTTTGAAACTGGTTAAATGTCTCCTCTTCCCCCTTCCTGGGTTTTTTGGATGCAGCACAGGAGAGCAGGCAAAAGAGAGCAGGAAAGCGCCTGTGTGGGGAAGAAATGATAAAGAGGGGACTTCCCTTTTTAAATTTCTCCTTTTTTTTTTTTTTTTTTTTTTTTTGTTTTTTTTAAGACTTGAAAGC
>JAWLRI010000180.1:5133350-5169405 GCA_034781795.1 Crypturellus tataupa
AAAAGAAAATAAAAGAAAAATAAAAAAGAAAGAAAGAAAGAAAGAAAGAAAGAAACAAAGAAAGAAAGAAAGAAAGAGAAAGAAAGAAAGAAAGAAGGAAATAAAGAGAGAAAGAGAGAGAGAGAGAGAAAGAGAGAGAGAGAGAAAGAAAGAGAGGCTACTCAAATCAACAGCAATCTTTGGAATCCAGATTAATGTGGATGAAGGAATTATTAATTAAAACGCCGGCCACCCCGGTGACGAGATCCTCCCTGCAGCCCCGCTGGCAGGCGGCCACCGCTGGCTGGGACACGAGGGCTCCCGCACAGAGATGTGCAGTGACGGCAGGGAATATTCGCAGGCAGATGCAGGGGGACAGCGTGTGCCTGTGCAGGGAGGTTTCCACGCGAGATCCGCAGGGAATACTCCGCGCAGGCAAAGGACCACGTTTGTGGTGTGCTGTGTACATCTCGAGGAATTTGTTAAAAATAACAAATATGGAAAGGAATGGTTCTTCCACCTTAATCATTTTACGAAGTGTAATTAGTTTGGGCTAATTGCTCTGCGCACTTTAGTGATGACAGCGCTTCCTTGTAGCCAGATGATAAATCAAGGTCTAAGAAGCTAAGAGAGGCAGAGAATTTTTATTCAGTATGATTTCCATGCTGGAAAAAGTAAATTATATCCATTTAGATTCACTTGGATATATATAGACTTGCATCTGAGCTTCTCTGAGAAATGTTTATACATGGGATATGCAGAGAGCAAATGCTTTACACCTGCTGATACCTGTCCACGCATCTGGGCCACTAACACGCTGTTTATTTTAGGAAAACATGGGTGTTTTTTGTGATCCCTTTACGAAGGCGCAGAACTAATTTTTAGCTCATTATGGAGGTAATCTTCCCCTGCTTATTTGGCTTGGGCTGTTTCCATAACATCTGCTTTCATGCAACGGTGCTGCGTGCTGGATGTATGTAAGCAGCGCTATATGTGGTTATATTCGCATGTTGTTCACTTAATGAAGTCCTGGCAATTGTCCCACGCTTGAAACACATCTGAACCGCAGAAAACCACTCAGCGCCGGTGCTATCCAGGAACTCAGGGAGATGGCAGCGGCTGTTGTTTATGATAGGAGCCAAGAGAAAAATACGAGGAAAAAGACATTGATATTTGTTTTGGGAAGAACAAGAGCACATGGGGCATTTCTGCGACATGTGCAAAAAAGTCTTCTTAAGTGGGAGTGCAGAACACCTTCTTGTTGCCTCTTCTGGTGACATATCTCCGAGTGGGATTTTCCTCGATTTTCGCTGCTCTGCAGACCCTGTGCGCAGCTCCCCATCTCCGTGGCCCTGCGCAGGCTTTTCCTTTCTCCAGGATTGTGCACAGCCGCCTTGTAGAAAGCCACGCATGTCCCCCTGCCGTGACATGGAGCCTGCCACGTGCTGCTCGTTCGTGTGAAGATGTCTCTCCTCTCCGAATCACAGCAGAAATAAACAGATGTATTCTGAAGCCAGCCCAAACCCCAATGCCTCTTTATGTATTTGTTTACAAGTTGTTGTTTTATTGCAGAGTGTGTGCGAACCAGCAAGCATCCCTCTCTGCTGAGAGGCTTCCCTGCTAGGGTAAGTGATGGATTTTTCTGAAAATTAAAAACAAACAAAAAACTTAGTGGAAACCAGGTGGTCAGGGCTGTCAGAAGAGGAAGGGCTCACACGAGGGAAAGGAGCGTGTAAAGGAGGATGAGGAGTCACTGTTTGCATCACGGCGGAGCGTGCCACCGCGCCGGGAGGTAACGCAACGCGCGTTGCCTCACACTGCTGCGTCACTGCCCGGAACGGAGCGCCGTGGGCATCCAGGTGGGGATGCCCTGAGTCACAGTAGGCAGCAGCCGAGGGAGCAGATTGAGGAGCACGGCGCTTCTGCAAGACGAGAGACCTTAATCTCCTAGGCCTGGCCGTATGAAAGCCGCCCTGTACCATCCTGTTCCCAAGATACGACTCAAACCAGCTACACACACCCACGGAAAAGTGCTGTAATTTTTGCTTAAGTTTGCTTGATTTTTTTTATATATTTATTTTTGCAGCACTTGAAGCCAAACTTAGACAGCAGCTATGCATTTCCAGAAGGAATTTAATGCTTTGGCTGGCAGGAGCAGATGCTGATCTGCAGAAGTGCCCAGGTAGTTGCAGCTGAAGCGGCTCCATCACCTGGGATGTGTGTGGGCTGCACTGACCTGCAATACGGCTTGCCTGGAGGGTGCCGAGCGCTTGGCTACCTGACCTTGAGGTGCTTTAAAATCCAGACTAGAATAGAATAGATAGAGGCTGCCCAAGGCTGTGTGCACCTAGGTGTGTTTGGGAGAGAGAATTTTGGGAAAAGGCAAGAAAACATTTATCCACTGCTATAAAATGTTCTCAAAAGACAAGAAGCCCCATCCTTTAGCCTTGTAATTGATTTTAATTATTCAGAGCTCTTTCTCTCCTTGCTCACACACTAGTATGGTACAACACTGTTGCAGATATCTTGGTGCCTTTTGAGATACTTGATATGAGTTGCTGGAAAGCTCGTGGCTGCAATCACTGCAAATGCAGCGCAGGGCCGTGCTGTGCGCAGGAAAGCCTCTGGCACAGCCACATGATCCTAGTAGCTCTCTCCATTTCATGGAGATTCATTTAAGTGGATTCCACCCTAAAAATGTTACAAGAGATGATTCTAATAAGGCAGAAGCAACTATGGCATTTAGAGGGGGGTTAATTTTATTCTGCGACCACATAAAAGAGAGAGAAGTGCTGATGTTTCAGCCCCACCACTGGCCTACTTCACAAGCATTTCAAATTGTGCTTTTCCATTATACACCTGTATATTCCACTCATACACACGTGTATATTCCGTCAAAAGCACTACTGTGCCCTCTGATCCCCAGTTCACTTTCCTCCTGTTGGGAAAAGGCAGAGGGATCATGAACAGTCCAACACGGGTCCCTGGTGCAGTGACGAGTCCAGTCTTGGGAGCCGGGAGCCTGTGATGCTGAGCCCTACCAGCAACGCTGCAGCTCGGAGCTGCTGCGCCTGCTGCCTTGCCCTGGCGGCAGCCCAGACAGTCACGGAGAGCTGGGAATTTCATGCTGGCACATGAAGCAGCGGTGCTTGAGCACGCACGAGGTGATTGCCGTGATTCACAGCCACAGGAGCGTGGCCACCCAGGCCACCCCATCTCAGGATGCCCAAGGAAATGCTGCCTCTTCTCTCTGACCTTCTAGTTTCATTTATAGCACTGCAGCATTGGGAAGCTGTCCCAATGCTGCAGTGCGTTAGGGAGCTCACATTTCTGACTGACCAGTTAGTGGTATCATAAGCCCATAAGAGCCAGCTTACACGAGCTCCCAGGGGTACCACAGCAGCCTTCACTCTGGGGTTGAGCTGAGACACCTAACCCCATTTTTATGGATCTCTCTTGCCCATTCCATGCAATTGCAAAGGTATTTCCCTTCCAACCCTCCTGAGCTGCACAGTCGTCATCAGGAGCAGTCTTGCTCTCACTGGCATTTCCGTGATGGTGATAACAAAGAGGTCAGCTCTCTGCTGCCAGGCTTCAGCCTTCTGCTGCTGGGGAGCAGTCGTGACGGAGCTGGGTAGGGAATGCAGCACTGTGGATAGAGAGGATGGACAAGGGGGAGCTGGCTTCCCCGAGCACCAGGATCAAACAA
Organism: Crypturellus tataupa; assembly: GCA_034781795.1. Taxonomy (NCBI): domain Eukaryota; kingdom Metazoa; phylum Chordata; class Aves; order Tinamiformes; family Tinamidae; genus Crypturellus; species Crypturellus tataupa. The sequence goes on from JAWLRI010000180.1 coordinate 5,137,039, forward strand.
CAGAATGACGCATTAACTGGGAAAGGGATAAAACCCCCTTAGTTCATCCATTCCCCCCAGCTTTGAAACAAAAAACAGGTCCAGAATAAAAGAGAAAGGGATGAATCACAGCTACGACACCCAGATTTGAATCTTGGCTTAGACACAGATTTTTTTTTCTCCTCATCCTTATGCAAATCAGAAAACTCCTGTTTATTTCATCATAAAGTGGGAGGCAGGGTAAGGCTTACCTAGCCTACAGTACCACCCAGGAGTATTAGAAAAGTTAATTAGCTAATGTTTCTAAACTATTATTATATAAGTGCCAAACAAAACTAACAATAAGAGGAAAAAATGATATGACAGAGAAAATAAACAAACATAAAGCCAAATTAAACATAGTTAAGGGAGGTAACCCTATGATATTAAATATGCTAGTATAGAATGAAAGCAGAGATTTACCTAACTTAGACAGTCTGTAGAAAGCTCAATGCAAAACTTTTCCTCTGTTGCATTGTGGGCCAAGCAGCTTGATTCTAAAAAGCAAGATTTTATTTAAGTTTTGGGCTTCAGTGACAGTGATTTATTTTAATGATATGCAATACTTCACTTTGCATTTGTGATTTCAAGACCTCTATAAGTTTATGTAAATTCTAGCTGCTAGGGCACAAGATAAAATCATGGCTCTTACTTATTTCACAGTGTCACATAAATGTGAAAAATTGAAGAGTTGCTCCAGGCCAGCATGCTACATTTTTGCATTGTGAGAATCTCTGTATGCTACAAACCCAGCTCTGATCAGGGCATATCTGTACACGCATGTACTGAGAAAGAGGCAGAGAGAAGGACAAAGCAGCTTATATTATCTAGGATCTGGAAGCAATGTCCAGGCATCTCTTGCTACTTCAGTACATGGGGTATGAAGAAAACAGGAGGGAAAAAAAGGTATTTCAAATGTATGAAATATTTTCAGTGAGATCCAAAAAAAGATCAGAATATTTGTGTATTTACAACACTCGGCAAACTCAGAATTGATCTTCTCTCTATGCAATCCTCAGGCTGAAACAGGGCTAGGCTGAATTGAAATTGCATGGCAGAAACATGTCTTGCTCTGTGATTTTGCCTGGTTCTGTAATCAAATTTCACAATAATGAAAACTGTAAGTCAAGAGATTGAGGAAATGTCATGAAAAAGAGAGCCTGAAATAAATACGTGTTGAATAAGTCCATCCATATTAACTGGGAAGAAACATGAGCAGTGGCTAACGCAGCACGTCGGCTTTCTCAGCTGATCACTGAATCACAGTCTGACTTTGAGCACAGCACTTAAATCTTGCTTAGCGCTGGTTTTCTCCTTGGGAAGGGGACATCACAGAGGGCACGTACCAGGCTTGCTTTGGGCAGAGCCAAAGTAAGCACAGGCCCATGAGCGCGGCAGAAGACAGCAGTGCCGGGTGCCTGCAGCTCCGTGAAGCACTGCAGGACAGGGGGAGAGAGGAACCGTGCCGAAGGATGCTCCGTCGGGACATCCGAGGCCGTAGCACATCCCTGTTCAGTAACCTGCAGGAGGGACCAGTGACACAGGATGCTGGAGGGTGGGGAGCAGCCAGCTGAATGCACCCTGGGGTGCCCTGGGCACCTGGAACCAGCTGGCTCTTTGCTTCTGCCATCAACATGTTTCTTTACTGCTAACAGCCTCAGGCCAGGTCTACACGTGCGTAAGAAACGAAGTTTCTAGATGGTACGATGACGTTTCAGTCTGTTTCTGCTTTTATAATCATTGTAAGTGGCTGCTATTGGCTTTAAAAATGAGTTTAGAGAGCACTTTTAGGGACACTGCTTCCTGGGGTTTGCACTGGGATGAGTGTCGGCACAGAGCTGAAACCACCAAGACTCACCTTCTTTCACCCCAAATCCTTGCAAATCTGAGGGAAAGCTTCAAGGAAGGTGACAAAAGCAGCATCAGTCCAAGCTCTACCCGAACAAAGTGGCCAAGGACTCTTGGTAGCTTTTCATGCTTGCAGCAGCATCCCTCCAAGAGGGAACAGGGCCCCTGTGCGTGCTTCTCTCTGCTGTTCCTCTGAGCGAGTCAGTGACCCTCACTACAAAGCATGTGTCATGAAAACGAAAAAATGTTTTGACATAAAAATGAAAAATCCAGACTGAGACTAGGCCCTTGTAGTGCTGCAAGCCTTCTTGGTGCTGCAGGGAACTCTTCAGGCTGCCCTACTTATGACTAGTGCAAATGCATTGAAATCCAGCGTCCTCCACTGCATGGCACATCCATTCTGTCCCAAAGGAAAACCTCCTCCAGCTGACTAGCATTGCCTGGAGGGAATATTTATACTAAAGCATCTATATCTCCTTCCATGCTCTGCTTAAGCTCACATCTTTTTTTCTCCTCCATCCCATGAGCTTGCAGCGCATCAAGCTGGAATGGTTTAGTTCATTCCAGTTCCCACTAAAACCTTAAACCTTAAAGCCTATGATACAGGCTAAAGAAAGTGTGGGATAGATTAGATTAAAGGAGGATCTACTAAATTAGCTTCACATAAACCCACATCTTCATCTGGTCCTTCCTCTGTCTCTGACTTGCACACACACTGCAAACCTGGTGGCAACATGCATGGCACCCTGGAAAGGAGAGAGGAAGGGGAAAGAAAATGGGATTATGAAACATCTCAGTAGATCTCATCATGTCAAATTCCTCTGGAGGAAAAGACAGAGAAAAATTACCAGCATGCAGAGCTTGAAGTCAATAAATGAAATTTACCCAATTCAGCAAAGGCATCAGGGAAATCACTCTTGATTTGTCTTTGATAAGTTGACAAAATCTCTGTTAAAGTTGTATTAATGCTTTTGTAACTAGGCTTCCAAATACGTTGAACCCGAGCAAGATCTCATCTTAAAAGGACCAGCCCTTATGTCAATCAAATGTGTAGCTGGTGAGAAAAACAAATCTTTTTTTTGGTGCCCCTTGTTCTGAATTTGGACAAAGAGCCCACAAGGTTTCCTTTGCCAAGCTTCTGAAAGAAGATTTATTTACAGGAATAAAAATCCCCATGGTTGTCTGTAAAAGACATCAGGCCAAAAACTGTCCCTAGACAATTTCATATGGCACACGTTGAACTCAGGATTAGTATTGTGGAAGTAAGCTGAGGTCTGAATTTAGCTTATTCATAACAGAATCCAACATTATGAAATAAAAGTATGTTCCACTCTGAGATGATGATATTAATAAATTAATTTACTACTAAGTTAATATACATAGCCACAGAGTACTGTTGGCAAATGAGCTGTCAGCAAGACACATTGCTCAAAGGGTCAGTGGATATTTCTATTTTTCTTCACCCTCCTTGTGCTGGGGCAGAGATCACATGCTGGGTGCTGAGTCATGGCGTTATAATGGGAACTGCTGGGAGCCGACCTCCTCAGGAAGGAGCTCGCCTCGTCCTCTCCAGCGCTAACGCAAGAGAGGTCAGGATTTAATCCGCTGTGGGGACTCAGAAAACTCTCCTGCTCTTTTTAATCTGGAAAAGGTATCTAAGTAATCAAAATATTTTCATCTGCATGGGCTTTAGGTTGAAAACCAGAATTATTTATATTAAAAAAGACTCAATGCATCATGACACAGTGTCAGAAGAACTGAAGAGCTGAAGATCAAATCAGAATGGTAATATGGAAATTTAAGTCTGCATTTTCCCCAAGTAAGAGTATTGAGTATGAGTATTTAAAAGGAGTCTAGATCCATAGCAAGACAGAATCCTCTCTACTTGTTTTAGCATAGCTGATATTTCTGCATTAATAAGATTGAAATATATGCTTGAACTACCTGAGTTGTGTGAACTTCCAAACGGACTGAAACTGAGTGCTAAAAGACATCCAAAGAGAAGGCAATTGTACAACATGCAATGTCAGCTCAGGAGTCTGCCCAAGGCTGGCTTCCACTGTGTTCACAAATTTTAGTTTTGAACCCCAAATACACACTAATTCTCATATCTCTAAATAAAGCCACCAACTTTTCAGGGTATTCCCAAAGAAACTCAGTGTAAATGTTGGTCAGAACTGAGCCTTGTTCTTATTGAGAGATTTAGAAAAGATTCATTAAATTGTACGTTCATTAACAAAAGATGAAACCTTGCAAGGTAGAGACAGTTTACTATGCAGTGTGTCTGCTGCATGCAAATCCAGATACCTAATCAAAAACTCACTGAATTTTTTGGGAATCCTTATATGTATTCCAGTAGATTTAAAAAAAAGAAAAAAAAAAAAAAGCTTGAATAAGAGTTACTCTATTTTTTTTCAGTATGTGATATTGATGAGAATATTAAAGAGAGGAGATGGATATTTATACAGAATACTTCAACTGAGAGCACGAGGAAGAAATGCTTACAGAGAAAAAAAATGCATCAAGGATTGTGCAAATCTGATTCTGTATCAAAAGTGCAATTTCACAACAATGTAAACACTCTGTTCTGTGCAAAGAAAAATTTTTAATCTCCCCCTGTAATTGCACAACAGGCTCCTTTGCTGTAATGAAAACCATCTGCCATTATTTACCAGCTGGCTGCAATGTGCAATTGCCCTGCGCTCTCCCGTTAACAAATGAAGAAGGAACACGGACTGGAGGAACTCAGTCCGTTCGCTGGATCGGATCATGATCGGCAATTTAGGTAGGAGGGTCAGCAAGAATAGTAGGGAGCTTTGGGCCTGGAAACAGGGTGATCTCTGTCTGCCGGCGACCGGTGTCTTCATGTTGACTTCTGTGAGCTCTGAACAAAACCCAAGGCTGGCAGGTGTTTGCGTCCATGCGTCTTAATTCTGCTTAGGGATGAAACCATAGGATGGATGGGAAAGACTGCTTAACTAACTCTAAGGGTTGAAAACTAAAATGAGAGAATTAAAAAAACATCCCTGAACAAAAGTAACTATCAGTTAATGAAGTGTTTCTGTCAAGTGAGAGTACAAATTACATGAGATCTGTGCAAGCTGCTAGGACTGGAGCGCCTCGCTGCCCTCTTTGCTTCCCTCTTCACTCTGACAGGGACTGTTTCCTAAGCGGGGGTACTCCAGGGCACAGCTGCTACCAGCAGGACACGTTCTGGTCATAGCTGCTTTACAGACGTGAGGGATTTCCTCTGAGACTGGTGACCGGGGCTTTTAAAAGTTATTTTTAATTATTTTTTTATCAGTGTCTTCATTCTTTGCAAACATGGGCTATAGGGCTTCAGATCACGATAAAACAATATTTTTAATACACAAACATGAAAATGACCTTGTTAATTAGAAAGCCATTAAAGGGAAGGCACTGATGGCCACCTGAGTTACCAGTGAGAGACAATGATTTAACTGGAGTTAATGATTTAACTAGAGGGATTATAGGTGTAGGGCTTGGGGTCTTCTTGTCTTCTTTTGTTTTTTATGAGCAGACATGGGAATGCAGTTACACCAGAATAAGAATTCTTTAAAACTCTAACCTTTATTGTGCTTCCTGTTTTGGGATAAACTCAGATACTAGTAAAAGAATCAGCATGGAGTGGGATTTAAAGCAGCACACCTTCTAATGCAGAAGATCTTTTCTTACAGACTTAGAGCTGAGCCTGAGTTGTGGAGAAGTGGATAGTTTCTTGCTATGATCCCGTGGCCATTAAACCCAGGGAACTGCTCCGGCTGGTGGGCTGGGAGCTGCGGTGTCTCTGAGCTGTGCACATCCCAGGGCACAACAGCTGAAAGTTTCACCGAGTCTGAGAGCCAGCAGCCGTCCCTCTTGCTCAACATGACATTTACAGACGGTTTTATAGTTCCTGTATGGCTGGTGTCTTTCCCTGCCGTCCTGTGCAGAGTGCACGAAGGAGAGTCATGAGGCCACCAGGAAAAGGTGTTGCACGTCGTTTCACACGGCGTGTTGTCCAGCTGGGCTGACTCTAAAGGTCAACGACCGAACTAATCAAATAAAACCCTGCAGTAAATGACACATCAGTGGGACACCACACCTGGATACAGTCCTCCACACTAAGGAAACTAAAACCTGAGGATATTTCTGCCTGCCCTTGTAGAATGACCAAAATTAGGTAGAAGAAAAGAGAAGAGTACCAACAAGTTTGGCATGCAGGGTGACCCTTGCACACCCTGTTTGACCCAAATACACAGCAGGAACATGCTAGTTGTTTTGCCCTGAATGAGGGAAGCATTAAACCATGTGCTTCAGCATTTATCATTCTAGGTTGATGGGTATGAGTTTGCATTAGGCAGGGATAGACACCTTATCTGCTGCGCTCGGGAGCAGGAAGAAGGAAGAGGTGCCATTTGAACTCAAAGCTTCTCATGGGTTCCTGGCGGAAGGACCTGGAAAGGGAGCCAGAGCAAGAAGCATCTCTGTAATCAGTAACTACTAAGGATGATCCTCTGAAAGTGTCTGTGTTTGATTTTGTAAAAAAAGATTGGTAAAGATAATTCATGTATCTCCTTGAAGAAGAGAGAGGACTTGTAGCCAAAAGAACTGGGCAGTAGCCAAGCACAGTTTTAAAATGTAAATGAAGCGTTCCCTAGGAAGAACTAGTTTTTATTTTTAATAGTTACTTTAAAAATTGCCATTTCAGGAATCAGGAAGAACAAAACAAGTCATGTTTTGGTTTCACTAGGCCACCAGGTGCCATCGATTCAGGCCTCCAATTCTCACTGGTGTCAAACCCAGTTTGTCAAACCACTACCATCAACACACTTTGTCTAAGAGACAAATAAAAGAAGCCCAGTGAAACCTCCTAATATTCTGCTGGTCTGAGCTATTAGCGGCTTCAGAGCTAATGATGGGTGAACCTCCAAACGTCTGAAATGTCAGTGGGAGATACACGACTGGATCAAGGACAAAATATGACCCAGATAAATGTAAGCCAGAAAGGTAGATCAAAATGTGGGTCAAACAGTCGTTAGTGTTTCTTTAAAGATGATAAAGGAACAGTTTTAAACACTTCCGAGGAGTTTTGTTGATGTTCTTATGTACGCTCTTTGTTTAAAAAAATAAATACATTTTTCATGCCTTCAAAATTCCAAGCTGCAGAAAATTTCCTCTTGTGATGAGAAGCATTCAAAACAAAAACATGTGGCCTGATTTGTCTTTTATAGAAATCAAAGGCTGTATTCTAAAGAGACTTCCTTTACCACACAAATGTAGCAGATGTTTTTTAAGATTATAGCTGCACAAGCAATCTACGGATTGAATCTCAGAAGCATTTAAAGTTTTTTTTAGAGGAAGAGTTTTTGTGTTATACTGTGATAAACTGCAAGTGAGAGGGAAGGGGATTGTCTAAGACAGGTAATTAAGGTGACAGTGTACAGTAAATTTGGCCAGCATTGTTTTCATTCAGGAAAATAAAGTTAAAAATGATCAAACTCTTGCAGTTAGATGTTTTGCTAGTGGGTTAATTAAAACACATTTTCAATGCCAAAGGTGAAGAGATTAGATCTATGGTAAAAGCAGCCCAGTAGAACAATATAGCTAAAAGCATATATTCACATATGTGTTCTCAATAGAACATGATGTTGTTTCCATTATTGTATTTACTGAGTGGAAACCCTGCACACAGAGGAGTAAGCAGCACCGGAGCCAAGGGCTGTGCTGGAAACAGGGTCGGATCTTCTCAGGCATCAGGAGGCTTCGCTGATGGGCTCTAAGTCATTGGGTCAAGCTTAAAGCAAAGGTATCAGGTCTTAATCCTGCTTTCTCACTGCAATAATGTCCTTTCCTTTAGCTGGGTATGCATATACAACTCCTGAATCTGACTTCAGTCCTGATCCTGACCGAACTTCTCAAGGCCTTTAGTAATCCAGGCTGAGGTGGTAAAACTGAGGATGGAAGTGTGGGTGTAAAGCACTCCTCCAGCAATTCTATATCTAAGGAGTATTAGTCACTGTATATTTAGGAAGATCTTTGGAGGGGAAAAATGCAACCAAAAAATGAATTTTTTTGAAGGCAGAAGAAGATGAGGAGCAAAAAAGCAAATTATGCAAGGCGGAAACTCTAGGAGACTCCAGTGTATTTCAACATCCAGGATTCTCTGCAGCAAACGTTTTTATGGTTTGATGCTGGGTGGTAGCACCTAGGAAATTCAAGCAGGGTGTAAGATCCCGGTTGTGCTGAGCAATGCACCTGCCCAAAGCAAAATTTGGCCATTGGCTTTGGCATCATCAGCAGCTACAACCTCAACAGAAAAGTAAGTGTTCGATAACCAGCAGAAGAGGTAGGGACACTGTGCTTCATGTCAGGATTATATATCACGAGCTTCTGCTTCCTTAGTAAATGTATTGCTAGTTGGCAGGGAGAATCACTCTGTCATTCACAGGACTCACATATTGATTTTTGTGAGCTATTAACCCACTCTTTTCAGGAATCCAGGAGTGAAGGATGGGGATGAGGCTCAATCCTGTTTTTCTCAGGAAACCTTCTGAGGAAGGTGCCCGTCATGACGTGTTTGATGCTCGGTGTAACGTGAGCCACTGGCTCTGGTGGAAAGTTTGGAGACACCGTGTGCCAGTGGGAAGTGAATGGTGGAGACTGGGGAACTCTCCAGCCTCCTTCTCCTCTGTGCTCGTCCTCTGCCACTCTCATTTTCCATCTGACTGTTTTTGCCTTCTGAGAAAACTAGACACGTTGCATTTCTTTCCTTGCAATCTATTCACTTGAGAAGGGGAAAGCGGTGTTGGGGACAGGAGTGAGGCAGGTGAAGGGAATGCAAGCACAGTCTTTAACCTCTCTTGTTTCGCCAAGTCACTCATGTTCTTTAGCGGAAGTGTAACTTTTGTGTTTTGCTTCCCTCTGAGTTAGGCAATCCCTGCTGGACACACTGCAAACATGCGCTCGCCCTTGTTTGCACTCTCACTAGTTTTTCTGTTCCTTGTGGTTAGTTATTAACGATATCTTTTCTGAACAAATGGGAGTCTTTGCTTGTTTGTTTGTTTGCTCCCTGGGCAGGATAGCGCCCGGACTATCTGCACATCAGGGGAAGCTGCCTGGTGCAGGAGGGCAGCGAAGAGGGGGAGGCCGAAGTGGAGGGCAGGGAAGTGAAGGGCGCTGCAGCTTCCCCCTTAGCTGCAGCACTTCTGGCATTCGCGCTGTGTTGAGGGGTGGGCAGCTGCTCTGCGACCGCCCCATCTCCTTGGCTCAAAATCGGCAAAGAAGTTTTGACTCAACACTAGAATTTTGTTCCCTAGAAGGCAACAAAACTTCTCAAAATGCAGAAAATTTCAGTCTTAGGAGCATACACAAAAAGACGGCTAGCTGCACCAGAAAGGTGTTACTGGTGAAATAGTAAAAGCTAAAAGCAGGCTGACACTCGAGGAATGTTCCTCTTCGGAAAGCAGGCTGGGGTTTATTTGCTTTTCCATCCCCCCTCTTTTTTTTTTTTAAATTATCCAGGATGAAGTTTTGTTACCTCTGAAACTCTATCATTTCTGAATCTATCAAATGTTGTCTGATACACTCCCCTCCGGATCATTACAGCAGTGATGCCATAGTCCAGGGCAGCATCTATTTGGGAAGTCAGTTGGGCAGGGTTACTCCTAACCATCCAAGCTGACTTTGTAGCACTGCCTGCAGGGACCTGAGCGCAGAGGGACTGTGTGGAGGGGAAGAGCAAAGCTGGGGATGTGAAAGAAAGCAGAGTCATCCCAGAAAGGCTGTTATCGGTGACTGAGGGGAGGTCAGGAGAAACAGAGCAAGGTCCTTTTCATCAGCTGTTCTTTCTTCCAGAGATCTTTCCAGTAGCAATCCCAGACCGTGTCCAAAATAAACAGAAATAAACATGATCTAGTCAAGCAAAACCTGAAATGGTGTGGGATTTAGAAAGTTGATACTGTGCATGCCATAAATGTAACCTCAGAAGAATCAGGATGCTGATAAGGCTGAAAATTAAAGTTAGGATCATTGCTGCTAGAATAGAAACAAACCTGAGCCTGATAAACTCTTTAAAACTATTCATATGACCACCAGAAACGTGCAGGAAGCATCCTATCCTGACGTCCCAGCCCTTGTCTCCAAGAACCACTCCTAAGGATGAGCAAGCAAAGCCAGGATATTGCTCATCTAAATTTAAGCACCTAGTTGAGGTATTTATAAAGTATACACTAGTTCTAGCTTGCCAACGTGCTCTGTAGAGATGCCAACACTGGAAAATGCAGCCACCTTATTTTTCTCCACTGACCAGAGACCATGTGTAGACCAATGAGTTGTCAAGTCAGGATGAATCTGGATATAAGTGAGTAAGAGCAGCCCAAATCTTCTCTGCCAAGTTTGAAAGTTCTACTGGGAAAATACTAAAAAGTGTGTGAAATTCATTACAAATTCTGCTCACATCCTCAGCCACTTCTATTAGCTTCCCAGGAATACCATAGCAAATTATTTTAATGAGAGGAAAGTCAAGGAAACACCTGTTTCTTGAAAATTTATTTTATTTTTATTGAAAGCTGGAGAATATGATATGGTTTGAAAGAAAGGCTGAATAGTTGTCTAAGAGGTAAGAATTTTGTCAAACGTACTGATGGAGCACAGTGCAGGTGTAAGGAACTCATTGCTGTTGGGGAAGCAGGACTCCAGTTTTGCTTACTTCCTTATGAGCACTGCGAAGGAGTCTTGCTTGGCTCATCTAGGCTCATCTAGCGTGGCATTTATATCAGACCTTGAGCAAGCCCAGTCTGAGGTTGACGCTTCTGTGATCTGGCTAATCCAGCAGCCCCATCCCTTTGGGTTAAGATGGGGTTGTGGTAGCCTGGTGGGAAGGATGGAGCTTCTCCCTGGGATGACAGATTTCTTAGATTCTTCACCTCCACTTCTCCTTTTCTTGTCTCTCTCCAGTTTAGCAATGCTGTAGAGCCATGTGATTTTTTCCCTCAGAACATTTGATCTTTTGTTATGTATTAAAGAAAAATGGGCACAGGGCATTTCACTCAGTTCCTCCTGATTCTGGTCATCCTGAAGGTAAATCAAACCGGGAAAATATCTGCTGGTTTAAGTGAGTAGTGCATCTTTTCACAGAGGAAAAGACCTCCCATGTTGTCCACCACAGGATCCCCACTCCGTAACAGTGAGCCTGCAATGACAATAACAAAAAGAATAACTGATTATTGGGCTGTTCACAAGGCTCCCTGTGCCCATCTCCTGTGCCCTGGCACTCCAGCATCATGTTCCGTGTGCGGGAGGGCTTCCGAGGGGCAGCAAGTCAACGAGAGGCTTCTGCTTGAGCCTGCATGCTGGGGAAATCATGTAACGCACCTCGATATGTTGCTTCTCAATTAATTTTCCATTTATATCCTCCTCTACTGGCCTCATTCTGTTTGCACTGAGTATTAATGTTTGCAAGACTAATAGAACCATCTTGGGCAGCAAGGAAGAGAAAAAGAGAAAAAGAGGAAAAGAGGAAAGAGCCCGGGGTGCAGGGAAAGAGAGAGAGCATAAAGTGTTCAGTCCCAGCTCTGGTATTCTGAGGAAAAGCAAGTGTTGTGTCCAGCAGCCATTGCAGTTAATCTGGCAAACGTGTCCTGGACTGATGACTTAGGTGCTTATCTATAGAATTAGATTATACCTTTAGAGTTACTTAAAATAGTAAAACACTCTGGGAAATTAAAAAGCCTCGATCATATTTTACTAAAGCACCATTAAACCATCATGCCATCTTCTTTATGCAGTTCCTCTGGCATATTTCCATGGCAGAATATTTGAAACTGGTCACTGTAACAAGAAACATTAGTTTTAACTTTTGGACCTTGCTGTCCTTGTCTTTGCTACACTCACACCTTGCACCATTTAGACCCCACTGGTATGTACACAAGCAAATGGATTCCTGGGAACCTAATTTTTCATATGCATCATCTCCATCATATGCAACAATCAAATCAACTCTACAAAGAAAATTAATTGTTTGTTTGGACACTGAGCTTGAGTCATTTTGGTTCTGCCTCATCTAGTAAATAGCATGTGCCAAGGGGAGAGCACCAAAGCCAACTGGTGGAGAATATCCAGCATCAATGCTGGTAAACTCCTTTATCCTCTGGAGAAGGGGCAGTTGCATGTGTGCTGACTATGGGAATGGCCCCTTGGCCACTCAGTGCCCAAGAACCATTTAGGAAGACGGCTAGCTGAAAGAGCTCAAATTTGTGCAAGAGAACAGCTTAACAGTGTAAACAGTTGGGTTCTAGCCCTGGGAATGTTTTCAAACATTGGTATTTACTAACATAAATGTAGCCTTGAAGTCCCAATATTTGCAATACTATCCCAAATTTTCCTCTGAGAGCAAAGAGAGAGGTTACATGGGTAAGGTCATAACCACATCAATTTAATAAACCAGACAGTAGAAAACAAGCAATTATAAAAAGGCAGAAATGATCATTTATACTGAATTGGATGGAAACTGGAACCCCTTTGTGAAATACATTTACATTTTCTGCATAACAGTGTAATTTGTTCTTACTTGTTAGGTTTACACTCTAGCCTCATTAGGAATGTTAGTAGAAAGCCATTAGCATGTTCACTGCTGAAGTGATACCTGAAATCATGTCATTAGACTTTATTTAAAAGTCGCACATTCCTAGATAGATGACTGCTCATAAAAATCATGATATCCCCAAAATATGCATCACTAAGGCAGAACAAATGTTTAATCAAGGTGCTAGGACAAGACAGAAGGGTGAAAAGGAGAAACAGTCATATAGAATTGCTGGAATTTGTCTTAAGATTTCATTTTCATTATGACTTCAAGGTTAGCTTCTAATTTTCTTGTTACATTTGTAATGCTGCAAATATTTGCATTTTCTATTTCATACTGCAGAGTTCAGGTGAAAATGGCAGCTTTGCTCATTTTGGCATAGCTTTTCACATGCATCTTCAGTTTTTGCAGACCAGTGCTGGAGGCAAATATTTGTAGTCTGTAGAAGTAGTTTGGCAACCTAATTTATAGGCATTAATGGATAATTGTTAGCAATTAAATGTTTGATTACCCAACTGGGCCTAGAGATCAGCTTGCTAGACTTCCATCTGCTAATAGTTGTGTGCACAAGGGATCATGAGGCTGAAAATGGCAGTGAAGACAAGTGTTTGCATGGCGCAAAGCAGAACCTGCAAACATGAAGCTCAATTTGATCAGCTAGAAAGCACGACGATCCAGCTACCTATTCTGCTGGTGATTCTTTGCATTCAAAATTGCGGTGCGGATATCTGCACACTTTAAGTAGCATCCGTTACGTTAGGGATCAATCAATCAGATCAGTGTGTAACCTGAAGTCCCCGTCTGCTTTTGCAGACTGCAGGTAGGTCTAGAGCAGCTCTATTCTCTAGTGCTATACAGCTTTCCCTCTTTTTAATCTTCTGATTGTGTAAAGAAAAGATTCTCTTCAGGATTTCCTCTGGGAGGTGAATCTCTGCACCCGTGCAGAGCAGCGGATTTGAGCTCAGAGAAGCAGTGAGGGTGAAAAAACCACAGATAAGAAGCCCTGCTGCGAGAGGCACAGAAGAGCACCCAGCAAGGTCCTCCTCAATGGCCACGTCTGAAACCTGATGATAGAGGATAACTGTTTCCTTCACAGGCAGAATTAATAGTATCAGTTTGAGTTAAAAGGACTACTGGAGCTATCAGTGATATAAGACTATTTGTCCCTGGTTACAGACATGTACATTACACAGTGAGTTCCTTGTCTGTCGCCCAAGATTTGGCCTTTGTCAAAGATTTCAGAAATTGTCCCATATGCCTATTGCATAACCACGTCTCCATTGTTTTCAAAGTTCAGCTCCTTTTGTGTGTGTTTTTCCCCCAGTCTCAGCTGAGCTGCCCTCAGTGACGGCTGTTTAGCAAACACGTAGCACAGGATCAGGCATACAAATATTGCACTCCCTTTCATCAGACAGTGCCTGTTAGCATTTGCATTTCAGTGCCCTGGATGCTGTGAGATCCCATAAGGAAACCCATAGGAAATGCACCACTCCCTGCAGAGGCAGCAGCTCTGATTCCCTGTCCTAAAAGGGAGGACTTGTTACATGGTGGGAAGGTTCTTCACGTCTCAAGCAAGGCGAGATTCCCATCCTTGGCAGCAAGGGAGCAACGCAGATAGTCTAACATCAATAAGTAATCTTATCACGAGAAGCAAAGGTTAATGACTAATCTGTTTACCTGAGCTTCATTAATCAAAGTTTTACTAGAAGTCAGAATCCTATTGCCACTCGGGCTCAGACAGCTTCACTTCCAGGTTAAAAACGACAACAAGGCAAACGGCATGAAGCTTGTAACTCAATACAGGGCAATTTTCCCAGTGTGTGGATGACAAAGGGGAGCATCAAAGAGAAAAGGCTCTAATCAGAAGGAATTATATCTGGGCTGCATGGAGCACAGGGAAAGCGTCAATCTCCAGTGAAGTGAAGAGTTCGGCTGTGTCTAGTGCAAATATCATCAACCATCTCAAATGATTACAGGGTGTTTTTATGTCACGAAATATTATCTTGTTCTCCACGACAACTGGCTCCTCAATTACAGCACCTCAACAGCACCTCAGTAGTAAGGATTTCAAAGTTGCCAAAAGATTACTGAAAATGTTAGCTTAAATATCCAGCACAGAGATCGGGAAACACAGTTCAGATTCCAGGAGCAGCATCACCGGTGCACTGCACTGCCGAACCCTCCCGAATGTACTCGTAGCAGAAGACATGTACTTAGTAGCATTATCTAGATCTGTGTGTTGTGATAACTGATGTATCTGTTCTAAGTATGATCCTGACGTTAAAAGGCACAAAAGGAAAGAAAAATACCATCAAAGCCTTTTTCTGTAGAGCTTTAACCCAATTATTACCCCTCTCCCGCACTCCCAAAATGCTGATGATCCAACTTTCTTCAGAGAGAGCACTGGAGGCACAGTTGCATCAGTCAGTTACTGTAATTGCCTAGAAAGTGCTGTGGCAATGTGAAGCTACAAAGGAGTTGCAGGGAGTGGGGAGGAGACAGAAGAAACAAGGACCAAACCTATTCTAGAGAACTGCAAACCCATCTACTTGCATGAACACATTCTTATGCCATGCATTGTAAGTAATTAATTCAGGGCCAGACTATGATTTCCTCTTCAGTACTTCGTGTCATTCAGATAGGAGCCTCAGAAACTCTTTTGACTGTCTCTGCTGCTTGTCTGCATCATCCATGTGGTGGGAGGCTCAGGAGAGGGACTTGTTTGGAGAGATCCCAGCTAAGGAAGTCACAGTCTCAGATGGAGCCAGAAACTACTGTCAATCAACAGGAAAAGAGGAAGCACATATATGCTACATTTAACCTTCAGAAAGTAACTAAAACATTTCTTAAAGTCCTAAACTTCCTTTTCTTCTCCACCACACACCAGCCCACAAACCCGTGAAGGGCTCTCGTTATCAAGTGCTGCACCTCATTTTCTAAATCATTTTTCAACCACCAGCGTTCATGTCTTCTTATCATCCAAAATGGAGTGAAAATGCCAGTTTGTAGAGGAAGACACCAGCCATGTGCTCTAACTGCTTTATCTGTGCACCAGGCATGGATGTCATTATCAGCATGTGGCAAACCTGACATCACTGTTTGGCATCCCTCAAATTCAGCAGGAGCGATGTGGCCTGACAAGGAAGATTCTGTTCTTAATAAAACATATTTTAGCTAAAGGCAGTGGTTTTCTTTCCCTAGATAGAATTATCGGTTTCATGTGAAGCTGCTTTTTGCGTGCCCAGAAGAGAAGCTACAGAACTGTGCACCCTGGGAACTCCCTATAAAGTGGGAAAGATATATGCAACAACAGACATAACTTTACCCCAGAGACAATTTTTAAAGACATAACTTCCCATTTTATCATTGAAACACTTTGAGTAATTTTAATGAGTCTCTCTCTATATACACACATATTTTATATATACACATGTATTTTTTAATTTACATCTTAAAGACAGCATGAAACTCCCTCTGATGAACAGACCAATAAAAGTAGAGAAATATAATTAGAATTTATTTTTGAGTGACTGAATCTGAATGACTATGAACTTCACTTGGGGTTTTTACCTGGGAATATATCCTTTAGCTGGTTAGCGGCATATATCCTAGTAAGGAAAGCACATTTTTCTTAGAAAAAAAATTATGGGAAGGTCTCCTATGCCAGAGTCGGGGATCTCTTTTATCAAGACAGAATGGGGAGTGCATAAGGGAAGGACTCAAAAAAAACTTTGGAGATGGCTGGCTGAAATTCTCTTGAATTGATCATTTAACACCACTAGGACTTAATAGCATGGTTAATGGCATGCTACAGAGTCAAATTCTGCACAGAAATTGTGTGTGTGTGTGTGATTTAAATTAAAATGCATACAAATATATGTATCTTCTTCCCAGGAGATGAACACAGCATCCCTGGCATTAGGAATTAATGAAAGAAATCAATGTAGTTACATTGATTTATACTG
Organism: Crypturellus tataupa; assembly: GCA_034781795.1. Classification (NCBI taxonomy): domain Eukaryota; kingdom Metazoa; phylum Chordata; class Aves; order Tinamiformes; family Tinamidae; genus Crypturellus; species Crypturellus tataupa. The sequence goes on from JAWLRI010000180.1 coordinate 5,153,455, forward strand.
GTGTAGGAACTGACCTTTGAGTTCAAAACAAATCCAATGATGTTCGAAGAAAAAAAAATCAACTAATAAATATACATAAAACAACATTATCAGAAGTGTCCCTGGGAATTAGCATAAAATCAGACTCAAAATTATTTTCTGGCGTGACAAAACTCGCTGAGATTTTTAAAAGAAATATCTATTTTTCACTGAATAAGAGAAACTCTAACAGATGGACCAGCATAGCTATTTACTCAGTAATGGGTGCAACCATGTGAAAAGGAAGGAGAAAACTGCCCAGTCTGCCCAGGCCAGGGTGCCATCAGCCCCGTGTCCCCATGGCAGAGCCACTATTTGCACAACGTGAGACTTCTCCGAAGGGAGGAGATGTTCGGCCATCCTCTTGCTCAGCCGGGAGCCCGGCGGGAAGGCTCTCAACTAGGATATTCAGCAGCAGCAACAGGCTTCCCTGCGCTGATTAACCACTGCATTCAGGGTATTTCTTACACCGTGTCTGATAGCGCTGGGAGACTTGGAGAGAAAGTGGAGGCGGAGAACAATGTCTCCTTCTGTGTTGCTCGTTGCATGGATGCAATCAGTGGTATTATACACGAAAAGTGGCTAGCGAGCACCTGTTAAAGGCTCGGCAAATTGATACTCAAATGCTGTTTTCTTAAAGTCTCTGCTGAGATTTTTTTTAAGTGCTCTCTTTCATTGCCAGCTTACAATGTACTTTCCATAGATGTGTTCAGGAATAAGATTTGGTACCAGTCTTTGTAATTGTTGAAGCTCTGGTTGTGGGTGCTCAATCTGCTGTCATTACCTGTGTATTCACTTCATTCCAGTCCCAGAAATGGGAATTACATAGTCAAGTCAACCTGATCCTGCTGCAAGGCTATCACTTTTTACACATATTAAAGTGATGTCTCATAGTTACTTCTCTACACCACCACATTAAGAGAACCAGCCAAAGAATCAGCCGAGAATGCACTGATAATGCAATTACTACTAGATTGATGTTTTTAAATGTACCGTTGTTGACAAAAAGCCCTCAGAAACCTGAAAATGTTAATCTGTTTTTCTTTTGCAAATTGACTACTGCCTGCTGTGTACATCCTTTTATTACTGTAGGGCTGCTTGTACGCTCCAGGCTGCTGGCATTTATTTATTAAAAAAGAAAAATGAAAAAGTATAAGGAAATAACATTGAACATTTTTTTAGTTGGATCCAAAACAAGAATAATTGGCAGATACAGGGAAGAAAAAAATAGAATTCCAAATTTTGGTCTGAGAGTATTGACAAATGAGAACAGAAGGAGCAGTGTCCGTATCCCCAGGGACTCAGAGTCAAGGAAACAAAGCTGGCTTCACAACTCGTTGTCTAGACAATCAAGACGCTTTTTACAGATTGATACTTATGTTTAATAAAGTGGCCAAACTGCCTGAGTCTGCATGAAGCCGTAGGAAATAAAAAGCAAAATTCCACAGAGTGGTGCAAGAGCAATATAATACAATTGCAGGGGTTTGAGAACATAATCTTTATGAAAATGGGCAGGTTTCCTAGCCAAAAGACACCTTCTGCTGTCATTTATCAACAACTGCTTTAGAAAACCGAAGTGTGGTACAGTGATCACTCAGAGCAAGCTTTGCTGTCATTAATGACCAGATTTTTTCTGCTTGTTCATTTTGCTCTTTTGAAAACAAGGAACTGAGCGCTCTGTTATTTATACCTTCCCTAACTGTGAAGCTGAGAGCATAGCTGCTTTAACAGGGACATTGCATAACTATAATTATTCATCCTGTACACATATCTCACTGTACCTACAGTGGAAATTTCCTACAGATAGCTTTTCCCTTAGAGATGATTCCTCAGTCCAAGTCAGGGGTGAAGCTAATTGAAATTAAACTTGCAAACATTAAACGCAAAAATGATCCCAAGTTAGCAGCTTACATGTAAAGTTCTTCAATTCTTCAGTCCCTTCCCCCTAACAAACAGGCAACAGTCACTTATTCATCCTGAGATTTAGGAATGTTTATTGCTATACTGAAAACTGCCTCTTTTGAGGAAAGCACTTATTTACTTAAAGTACAATGTTTACAAGCATGCCTCTAGACTCTAGAATTTGTTCTATTATACCATGCTCTTATATAGAAAAACTTTTTGGATTGCTAAGAAAAAAAAAAGGCAGAAAGCATTGACTGAATCAGTGGTTAACCAAACTCTAGTTTTACAATTCCGCCTGCTTTCACGGAAAGAATCTACATAGACAAAGACACCAGAACTGAGCTCATGGGATATACCTCTCGACTACAAGAAAAACGTATAGCCTCTATAGCTTTTTTAGTATTCTTGGAGAGGACACACAGTTCCTGTGCTCTTTTTTTGGAATCCACTGACAAAGCTTTGAAGTCATAGTATAGACAGAATGAACAAAATCTTTATTGCAAGTTTCAAGAAGGGCCCTGGGAGATCTGCATTTTTATAATTCCTCCAGACAAACCACAGACAAGATAAATAAGAAGTAGAGCTCAAAAGATTTTTTTTTGTACTTATAAACGTGTACCTGGGCAGGAACAAATACACGCATGTTTTCAAGGAGTATGCATCATGCCTCCTGCAATTTAGAGGCATTTTATTGTATTTATTTATTTCAGAAAATTTCTGGGCCATTTAGTTTTTAAAATTTAAAGTCAGGATTGGCAATTACAACAACAGCTATTTGGATCTTTGCAGGCGCAAAATGGAATGAATGAATCTTTCCTCGATGACCAGTCAAGCCAGCCAAACTGGCAACCTGAGTCTGCAGAGCAGGACCTGGCCAGTAGGACTCTCTCTCCCTGACCCCAGGAGAAAGCGCTGAAGCTTTTTAAAAACGGAGGGCTTTACTTTTTTTCTCCCAATGTAAGCTTTAGAAACAGAGTTGGGTGCCAGTTCGCTTACAAAACCCACCCGTGTTTGCTGAGCTGACAGTTTTCTTCAATAGATGCTGGGCTTATGGCCCTAGTGTAAAGAGCAAAATATCGAAAGGGAGCACAAAGTATGTTAAAGGGGGATGAAATACTGGTCAAACTGTGATTTTTGGTTTGAATAACTCTCCCAGTAATTCCAGTCTGTCCTACTCTATTCCAAATTATTCTTTCCCATTACTTTTCCCATAGTTTCGTAACTTGGCAGGTCTCATATACTGATTAGTTTTTGTTTCCTTCTAAGAAGGAAGGCCAGGGGCTTTCTGTCATCTTTGGGTTAGCTGCCTCACTCATTATAACTATAGCCTAAAAGCATGGGATGGAATGTGCACATACAGCCCCACGAGTGTGTTTCTGTTGAACTGGCTGTCTTCAGGAACAAAAATAAAACCAACGTCCAGCTGTATTCACAATCCAGACTCTGGTTTCCAAATGTTACTCAGTAGCTGACAATCCTTGGCAAGCAAGCGAGACCCTTTTTATACTGTCCTGAACATTTAAAAAGCAGTAATAAATAGATGATAGCCTTAGAGGTGTGATTTATTTGTTTTATGAATCACAGAAGAGTCCATAACTCATAAAAGATTAAGACTGAAGCAAGTTGTATGGCTCCTGCATTACAAGTGGAGATTAATGTCTTATTTCATGCAGCACCATCATTAACCGGTCTGCATTACAGTAGTTAATGGTAGTGACAGAAAGAATTGACTTTTAACATTTTTTTAAATATTCTCCATTTTGGTTTGCCTTTGCCAGGGGATTTCCTTAGAGACCTGAGAAGTTTCACAGTGAAGAAATCCCAGCTCAGCATTAGTTTAAAAGGCTGTCCTGGTCGTGCACCTGCATCCCAAATTACAACGGAGATCCACAGGATCAGCAAGACAATAACCACAGCTTCTCCACACGTGGGCTGCTTCAAGGCCTTTTGGACCTTTAGTCACGCTGAGTCACCACAACATGACTCTCCTTCATTACAGTATCGCCTATCCTGACGAAGACGGCATTTCCTACCAATGCACGGCACAACGGCTGAGATAGTTTCGCGCATCCATGGTCCCACTGGTGACTGCTCCCATTTGTATTTGACTGGAATAGGTGGGGGTTTTTTTTACCGCTTTGCAGACTTTTCCCTTCTCAGGGTCATAATTAGTTAAATCCCATCTTCCCTTGGTATCTGTATTTTATCTTGGTCTGCAGAATATATGTGCAAGTGACTTTATCTTTCATTGCTGAGTGTCGTATCACAACGCTACAGTATTGAATACAATGTAATTTACTAAAATCTATTAAAACACTCCCATTTTAGAAATCCATTACATGCTTCCTTGTTGTTATTACCATATCCAGAATGGCAGTGCAACAGGAGAATTAACTTGATGAACAGTCCTGCAAAATGTGCCATTACAAGCTGTTTCTAAAACATCTTTCAAGGCATCTCTGTCAGCTCATGGATTCCCTTTGGTTTTCTTTCTTTTCTAGAACTATTTGCTAGCCCTTAGTTGTGGTAAGCGATTATTTGTGCTTTCAAACAAACTCCATGAAAAACGTTTTTCAAGTGGAGATCAAAGAGCAAAGGCAAACATAAAAGCAGTCTTATAAAAACTCTGTATTAAAAAACCTAAGCTCCATCCATATGCCAATTACATCCAAACCTCATGGCCCCTTCTCTGTGAGGCTTCTTAAAGGTGATAGAAATGTCAGATGAAACAAAAAAGGCACACAGAGAGAGGGAAGTTATCTCCGGTATGGGAGCTGGATCTCAGTAATCTTAGACCGAAGCGCTGTTTGGAAAGCAGTGCTCCACAGAACAAAGCTTGCAGTGCAAACTGTGGTCCCCAGTTACAACAGTCTCAGGCCTGTAATCATTTCTAATAGTTGCAGGTGTCATGAAACAGAGTTTCTGCAAGCTGGGAGGTAAAATGATGCCCTAAACCTACTAGAACATGCAAACTCCTCAAATCCTAGCAAGGATCTGCTCTCAAGAGCTAAGGACTAGTTTTAATTTCTCTGACCAAACATTTATAAAATAATAATAATAAAGAAAAGAAAATTCTTTCTGAATATGTTTCTAATTCTATTCTAAGCTTTCTCTTAACAGTTCTGCACCTAGGTTGTTCATGTGATTAACTATGGCCAGTTGGCTCATGATGGGAAACTACGGCAAAACCACAGAGATCTCCTCATAGGACAAAGTGTCATTGACCACTGAAGATCCTAGACAATCAGGTATCAGAAGTAATCACATGGCATCAGTGCCCAGTGGATTTAAACAAACAGCAAAAAGGGCTTGAAGAAGTGCTATTATTTTAGATAATTAAACTACTTTTACTTGCTGACTACAGTTGGTCCAGATTGCGCTGCCATCTCCATGCAACCATAGCAACTTCTTCCTGCTATTGTGTCCCAGATTAATGTGAACACCTGGAATCAAAAATCTGAGGCTTGCGAGAAGGTACATAAAACTTTATTGATCCTTTGCGTATGGCATGGATCCAGTCACACAGCAGTGATTCACTTTCCAAAGCTCTTTCTCAGCAAGGAGTGGTGGTGGGTTCTCTAGAGGCCAATCTCTTCTCTGACTGCTTCAAAGTCCTAATCAGGAATATTTTAAGGAGGTGACTGCAGTAAATTACACATTCCTCCAAAAATTGCAGGTCTTCCTCACTGAAATTTTAGAAAATTAATATTGTTAAAGATAGCTAACAACTAAATATGCTCCTGACTTGCCTGTTTTTATTGGGCTCTTTTCAGCACTATAAAATCCATACATGCCAATGGGGTTCAATGGGAGCAGATTGTGAGCAATTAAGGTTAAATTTTTAGCCTTGGTCATATGTGACTGCTCCTGTAAATGTGGTAAAACACAGTTAGAGCATATAACCCTAGGGAGTAAATAAGCAGTGCGTTAAGGAAGCAATGGAAAGATAAATGGATGCAGAAGAGGCTCTGGAATTTTGCTTGAAATAATTCTTGCTTTGCTTTTAATGATCAAAACCATTCCTCCCACTGAACCACATAAAAAAATAGTATTTGTGTCTGTGCCAAAGGTGGAGCATAGTGTAGACCCACTGAAATAAAAGACAAGTGAAAAATTAATGAGAAACTGGAAACCAGCAGCTCCCACCCTGTGAGCAGCAGTCTTTTATATACTCCTTCCATAGCATATATCTCAATAGGACTAAAATCACAGTAGCTCCTTTGACTTCAAAGGAAATGCTCTGATTGAGAAACAGAGAAAACCATCCGGAGTGCAGAGTGCACTGTACCAAACCTACAGAACTTGGGAGCCCCTCATAGAATTCATCGTTCAGGAGAACAGCTTTAAGAAGGGGTCAAGTGTCTACAGGTGAACCTAGCTCCATCTCCCGCTGAGGTGAGATGCAGCCTGGACCTTTAGCTGCCATTTCTAGAATCCAGAGGACACAGATAAATACAACAGAGAGTCCTGGGAGATAGAGGTATTCCTGAGGTGTTCCTATATCTACTATAGAAGAAATTAGTAGTCTGAGTCTGAGTTCTCCTTTTCCAAAGCCTACTGACATCCATCTCCACAGGTACCTGAATTATGTCCTAGAAAGCTTTTTTCTTTTTTTTTTTCCTCTAGAAGGCCCTGCAGTAACTCCAAAGAGCCCACTAATTAATTATATATATATATATATATTTTAATGATGTTTAAAATACTGGGTTCCTTATGCTCTTTTGGGAAAGTCTGATGAATTAGCAATCATGTCACATTGTTTTCCAAAAAATAAGAAAATTTGCGGGGAGGAGATAAAAAATCACTGAAAATATTCAGAATTGCATTCTTTTTTTATTTATAAGCCAGAAGAAGCTCTCATACCTGTAATATGGAGCCATCCATGCAAAGGAATTTCCTAATCTAGTGTCTTTCCCTGTATATTCATATAATAGCAATTGTCTTCCACAGCACGCTTAATAAGTTCATTCTCTGGTTTGGAAATGATGTCTTTGGAACGTGGGGAGTTCGTTATCACCTGCTCAGTGTAAGTAGTGCTGCTCTGAACTTACCGATTCTTAGGAGTTAGATATACAATGTTTTAATTGCATATCATTAAATGCTATACCTATAATGAATATTCTCTGTGAAAGTCTGCAGGACCATCATTTCCTCCCTTGTAATTAAGGGCATTCATGTGGCAGCACTAATAAAGTGTCTCCTAGAAGGAGAGGAGGTAGGAAGGATTCGTACTAGACCTGAACAAGGTCTAGTTAGACCTTCTTCGAGTTAGTATCCAAAGCATGAACTACCCTGGGCTGATGTGTATTAAGATAACAGAAGCCAGCAGTATCATACAGGAAACCCCTGCTCCGTTCGGGCTCTCCTGGCTCCAGCCAGGCTCCTCGCCCCAGACCTGCTGCTTGCACCAGATCTCGACATTTAGCTGCCATCACTCAGGGGTTTTTAAGAAGCTGGCAATTAACACTGACAATTGCACCTTATTGTACAGAAAAAGAACGTAAACAAGCATTGGATTTAAATGTCTCACCCAATATTTCATAGTGTGTCCGTGTCAACAAAAAGAAAGTATATATCCTGGACAACTGCGCTGCGTAGCTCACTGCCAGCAGCTGCTCCTGGATTGTGGACTCCTGTGGATTTGCTCTCCTCTACCTATTTTTATAGCACTTGAAGGAACACAACCCCCTTTGGAACCTCTACCCCTCTGTCAAAGTAGGTTGAAATTGAGCAACGAGCTCAAAAGTTATTGGGGAGGGAAGGGGAGGAGGATGTAGACACAGACACACAGACGATATGATTGCATAAGCCCTGTTCCCACGAGAAACGAGGCTGAAAAACAAACTGTCCTAACATGGATTCTCATAACTCTGCATAGTATGTAGGTCATGCCAGGTCTCAAACTCGTGTAACTTTTCCTTTATCACCAATGGACTCTCCTCTAGGAGGCAGTCCTGGTTTTGCCAGATTTGACCCCTCACGATTCAGCTCACTGAGACATCCCGAGGGAAGACAAACAAACAAACAAACAAACAAAATGCTCTTCCAGATTGATATAATCCAATGTCAAAAGCCACATCTGTCTCATATCACAGTAAGATTTATCCTGTGGGGCACAGCTGCAAGACCAGCAGGGATCATATATAGCATATCTACCAACGTACCCCCATTGCAGTATGAAATCAAAGGTATTTAGATAATATTCTATGACTCTAATGGATCTATTCTTCCTTTGAAGGAGAAGAATCATTCCCATTAACATTAATGGGAATTATGTGTCTGCGCTTAGAACTGACATTAGGCCTACTCCCAAGAAATAAAATCTTCGCATGCTTGCTGCAAAGAGACAATATTAAAAATAAACTGTCAGAATAATACATTAATATAACTATCCTTTCAATTTAAGCCCAAACCCTCAGTCCTGCTCACGCTTATTCATGCATTGCTCTCCAAGGTGATGAGCCGGCCTACTAAAATTCAGCTTTGCTTTTTTTGCAAAGACTTTCCACACTACCAAACTCTACTGCAATATAAGGCCAGCACTTCAATAAACAAACTGGGAAGCACCCGCCATGCATGCAGCACTGCCTATGTAATTCAGCCACTCTCTACCCATACTGACCCATTCCTTCACCCTCATACACACCCCAAACCCTCTAATGGCCCTCAGCTGGCCAATTTATGGTGAATCCCTGTGCAGGCGGAAGGATGGAAAGGTGGGAAATTTAACTGCTTCTTTTTAGAGTCAAACCCTGGTCCTTGATCATGTCTGGGTTATGGGTGAGTTACGCTGGATAGCTTCAGACCGTAGAAATGTGAAGATGAACCAGGGTTTCTCAAAAGAGAAAAGCACAATTCCTACAGACAAAAGCGCTTTATGAACACTACAAGCCCTTGACACAGGTCACCCTTAGGCTTGGGCTCAGTCACCTACACGTGACAGAACCATATCCTGCCCCTTGGGTGTGCCAAGACATCCTGACATTACCCTGATCCCGCTCAGGTCTCTCGCCTGCTGATAGAAACTCTATTTCATATCTCTTTTCTGCCCACAGCAGCCCCACGCGCGAGAGAGACGGCGCTACTGCATTGCCACAGACCATGCTGCACCTGAAAGGAAACGGGAGACTCTCAGTGTGTTTCTCCTGTTCCCTTTCAGGGCAGCACATGAAAACCTCCAGCACTGCCTTTCCAGTGCAATACTGGGAGATCCTAGAGCCTGTGGAGGTACTTGCTATCATAACAAGATTGGTACACAGATATATAGAATTTGAAGGATTTCTTCAATGAATGAAAATGTTTTGGGGGTCCTTCCACACAGTTAAATGTGAATTGCAATGCTAAAGGCTAAAGGCTGTGTCTTGTGCAAAGGTCCAGTTTGAGAACGGGTGGTCTTTTCTGGGCTGCCTTCTGTGCATGCCTTGATAGGGACCACAGCCACAATGCTGCCAGGCAAACGTCCTTCTTGGTGTCAAAATCCTTCTGCTTTTTTGTGGTGCTAGTTGGAAATGCTGGTTGGGAATAACCATATCTCCCAAAGCTTGTGACTTGTAAGTAAAGCAGTTGTGAAGCAAAAACAAAACAAAAAAATCAAAAACAGCAGTCCAAATAAACACAGTGAGAAAGGCCACTCTTTTCAGGAGATATATTGATAGAAAAAAGTAAGGAAAGATTCCCGCTCCTCTTTCTTTTCTCTGAGAAAAAAATAAATAAAAAAACAAACAAGCAAACCCCAGCAATATTTCCACATTTTTGCTGTTTTGCTGTTTGCTTTCTGTTTCCAATGGGAGATTTTAACAAAATATATCCACTAGCAGTCTGCAAGGCTACACAGGGAAGACTGGAAATTGTTTGCATCACACCTTCAACTTGTACAAACTTCTGCAATGCCAAATACATTATGACCAGACACTGATTTGCTCATATATGCACTAGGGCTATTAATAAGATGTCACACAACATTGTTTTTTGTCTCTGTGTATTTATCCTGACATATTTCAAAGGATTTGCTCACGAAAGTAATCAAGGTTTGGTCCATGGGCTCTTTCTGTGTTTTTTTCTACTTCATATTTGGTTAATATGAGAGACTGTCACACAAAGCAGTGTCTGCTCCTTACAGTCTGCTGTGCTCACTTTCTCCATGCACTTTCCATAATGTACCAGTGAAAGGCTACAATTTCATCCAGGGTAGTTTTTGAAATGAAATCTGCAGTTTTGCTTATAAATTGGACTACCAACTTAAATTAAAAGGCTAAAAGCTTTACAGCTCTGCCCCTCACAAATCCTGCGAGCATAAACAATACAGGAGCCAAAAACCCCTGCAAAAAGGGACAGGTGTAACCACAACAAAAAAGGTCTATTCCTTTTAGAAACAATAAGGGAAAAAAATGCATGCACTGTTGTGCTCAGTTTTGATTTCCATACTAACTTACTTCAATCACAGGCGCAACTTAGGCAATTAAGTGAGGATTTATACAGGTGATATTACCTGTCTCTCATGCAACATTACAGCATTATAAATGGATTTAAAAGATTTTGCTGGGGAAAAAAAAACAAAAATACCCCTAACCATTACTAGTTTGTGAAAGGAACGAAAGAAAAAAGAAAAACAAAAGGATTTTTTACTGAGATGTTGGAAAAAAAGATTTTTAACTTTTTACCTGAGAATGAGAGAATAACCAAAGTTATTCTTCAGATGAGGGGGTGCTCTGTAAAACACATTTTATTTCCTATCACTTAGAAAAATCTTACTCTTTCTGAAAAATCTGTGAAAAAACCCTTTCCTTTTTCTTCTCCCAACATGCCTCAGCTTGAAATACTAGGAGTGATAATGCTCAGTTTCTCTCCTCAGTCTGGAGTATGAACATCAGGGACAGCATTTCTCTCATTTAATTTAAGCCAGGGAAACAATAGCTATCAAGTGTGAGCTTCTCTAGACATTTTTCACACTGGTGAAAATAGCCCTTTGGAGATGTCACTCACTAGTGACGAACAATTTAGGCTAAACACCTGTAAGTAGGTGAGCTGCATCCCACCCACAGAGTTTTCTTCTTCCTTGAGGCCAATTAGATATAAAAGCTGCTTCACAGTGATCTAGTTTCAAGACTATGAAACAAGGCTTTCAGTCAAAAATGCAAATTCGGTGAAAACAAGACCTTTTTGTGGGAAAGGACTGGTTTCTGATTCTTGTCTTAAAAAATATTTAGGAGAAAACAATAGGTGTGGTTTCAACATTTTCAAAAAGCAAAATTTCCATTTTCTTTTTCAAACGAGTCTAGTGTTTGAAATTCATGTTAGTGTATAGTCACGTAAAACTAAAGGATCAAAGTAAAAAAAAATCATGCCATCAGTCCAGATTTCCCCTCTCATTTTTAAAGTACAAATCTTCAAAGAAATTTCAGGTTTTTTCCTTTCAGTTGATGCTTGTCAGGAAAAAAAAGGGAAAAAATCAAACCTTCAAATAACTACTTGGGAAATGAAAGCTTTTTCCAGCCTAGGTCTAATGCTTCATCTAAAGCTGATTCAGCCTGTGCTGGAAGGTTTCAGCTGCCCTCAGTACATCTGAGGGCATCATGCTCTTGCTCCAGACCCAGAGGACTCAACCCTTCTCCTGCCTGCAAGCCAAGTGACCTGGGTACAATGTCCCCTCCACCTCCCAGCCCTCCACAGAGGACGATCAGAGGAGATTGGGCTCCTTGGAATGAGCATTGACCACCTACAAGAGGTGCACGGAGCATTGTGGGGCTCCTTGTGCCCGAACAGGGTGCTGAAAGGGGACAACTACTCACAGTCTTGTGCGGAGGCCGTGTCCCCCATTAGCCTTTCAGCAGCTGGACGCCAGCCTCTCCTCCAAGAGCAAGGCTGCGTTTGGGCTATTTGACCCAAATTGTCCTGGTACCATCATGCAATGAGTGCAAGCTTCCTTATTTGCCATAGATACACTTTTTTTTTTGGGAGGGAATGGGGGCATGGAGGTTGTTTGTAGCTCCTTTGGAATCAAAAAACACAGTTAAATTTGCTTCCTTAACACTGGGACTGCTCAGGCTAAGCCTTTGGTCTGAACCCTCATTTTCTGTCATTCCTTGGTACCAAAATGAAGTGCCAATAAGGCACTTAAATGCAGGCACGAGATCCATGGCTGTTCAAGGGAACATCTGCCATGACTTTGCTGGGAGGAGAGTTTATGTGGGGCTGCATGGGAGAGTCTGGCAGAAGAGCCTCCGGCCTCACCCGGTGTGAGCAGGGCTGCTCCGTTCCTCCCAGATGCACTTTCTGGGACAGAGTGTCCCGTAGTGGCCTTTGAGCCATTGCTGCCACTTATCAAAGCCACATGAGCACCAACACCGAAAAAGAGTTAACATTGAAGCATGAAACTGAGCTGTACGGCGTATGCTTTTAGCATTAAAAAGAGGAAACAGTTCAGGAAAAAAGATGCAGAGCTGGCAAGTTTTTCTTGGGTGAGTGAGGAAGAAGAAGGAGAAGAAGAAGGGCAAAGAGTTTTCCCTCTCGGATGGCCAGGGGACAGGCTGTCTGTCCTGAGGGGACTGTGCATGCACCAAGGGGCCGGGCTGGCACCTGAAGCCGCTGCAGCCAGGACGATGCCGCTGAACTTGCTGAGGCGGCTGCCCCTTCTCGGTGCAGGCGGAGGGCTCGTCCCGCCACAGCCCTTCCCTCTCACGGTCCCTCTGGTGAGGCTGCAGGCCCCGTGTTGCGACACCGCTGCCCGCAGGACGGCCGCGCGCCGACGCGGAGCCGCATGGGTGTGCGTGCTCGGAGGCCATGCCGGACCCTTCAGTGGGGCACTGGCCACGCTTGCCATGTTTGGGGCATTTGTAGACAGTTCCCACCTTGGAACTTTTATTTTTTTTTCATTTTCTTTAAAATGGTTGCATTATTTTGTGATATGTGAAAGGCGGGTGTTGATAATATTCTCCAAAGGAGGCCCCAGAACCAGCCCTGGAGCAGCAAACCTTGCTGTCATGTCGCAGTGGCCAGCGCGGACGTAGCTGGGAGTGAGACCAGCCCGCAAGGAGCCAGGACACGACTCCTTGGAGGGACGGATGAGATACTGAGAAGAGCAGGTGGCTGCTTCAGCGCTCAGCCGCTATCTTTGAGCATTGCGGGCCCCAACAAAGCCACCACATCAGCCACCCTGGAATTCCCTTTGGATTTTTTAGGCAGTCTAGTCGCAGGCCCTCTGGGCAGGGTGGCTCAGAGCAGAGCCCAGAGGGAGGAAGGGCACGGCGAGAGGTTGTCCAGGCCCGAAGAGGCCCCAGAGACTCTGTCCTTTTCTTCTAGCCATAGAACAGCTCTTTGCGAAGCCTTATGAGTGTCTGAGTTTGTGGCGTTAGAACGAGGGTGCTGGGGTTTATGTCTCCTCTGGAGGGCCCGAGAGAAGTACGGACACTTAAGAGGTGGTGTCTATATTGTAGGGAGCCTGTGGAAAACATTCGAGCTAGCCTGGGTTAATGCTTCAGCGTAGCCATGTGAAATCCGAACTAAGCCCTTTCTTGATTAATGAACTCTATGCACAGGAGAATTGCACAAGCCAGAATGTCCTTTCTTCCTCTCTGCGCTCCTGCCCACTGTACTGAATGGAAAATTTGCACGTGAGAAAAAAAGGTCATCTTGAAGTTACATGAATTACTCCGAGGGGCATTGCCCTACCTTGCCTCTTCTAAGTCATATCCTCTATTTCCTCTTCAAGGTATCACGTGAAGACAAACCACAACAGACTGTGCCATCGCTTGCTCAAGTAGATTATTTTTATCCATCAGTGAATACCCTCACTTCCCCCTTCTCAATAGATCAATGATTCTCCTGAAGTCCTTTGCTGCAACAGACCTCCCTGAAAAATTAACCATATCTGCACTGATGACAACTTTGAGAGCCAGACGACTGATTTCCTCTCATTTTTATTTAACAGTGACATTTGCATTAAGGGAGAGATTGTAGAAAAAGTTCAGTGGAAAAAATGATGTACCTTCACCTCAGGAAGGCTTTGCTGGCAAAGAATTGCTGTTGTGCCTGTTATGAAAATTAAGCTGGCCTGGATTGGGCAAAATTGGTCACTTTACACTGTCTTTTCTGTAGCTGTTTTGCAAACAAATTTAATTATTGAAACTTTTAGCTGCCAAGGGCTGAATGAAAACTGAGTAAAGGTATCTGTATTTGACATATCATTTTTAGAAATAAAAAAGGACACGTGGTTCCTTGTCTCCTTTCATCTAGTCAAGGAGCCAAGAGAGTTGATAACATTGGGCAAGTATAAAATGTGCACAAGCGAAACAAAAATCAGATGCCAGGAAAAGTACCAGTGAAAAATGCGTGTGGCACCACCACGTCATGAGGTCAGTCACTGCAGCTGGAGGGTGATGGCAGGGGGGACTAAGTCTCACCACCTTGGGGATGAGCAGTGAGGAACCATTTCAGCTGCAAAAAGGCATCGGCAAAGAAACAAATAGGAACATGCTGGAAAGAGAAAGATATCCAGCATTTCAGAGCAGTTAAGGTTCTCCCAGCCGGACAAGAGGAAGCAGAACAGTTCACTTAATATGGGTCTTGATCCTCTTTTGAGCATGTACTACAGTTATCTGCAACTGTGTTTGAGCTTTCGCTCAGTCCTGCGTTTCTGTATTCTTAATACTGTCACTCTAAAAAAAAAAAAAAAGCATTGATTTTTCAGAGTGCCTGTCGTGCACTAACTGGGAAATTAGAAGTGCAGGGGATTCTTAAAGCAAGCACTCATTATGCTGTGCAGTTTATTACATATATAAGCAATTTACTACTGCGACTTGACAACTCCCTCTCCGCACTCCTCCAAATCAAAGATCACGTTGTTACAGGAAGCAAATGAATGTGGAGGGCTACTGACACTAGTGCAAATCTGGATATTGATGCAATGTGGGGTCCTGATGCTCCTAACATGTTTGTTCTTCCTCTCATTGAAGACAAGGACAAAGCACGGCTCCCTGCTACCAGTGACTGCTAGCCATTTCGTGCCAGGCACCCTCCTTTCTGTAGCATTATGCTCTTCCTCTTTTATCTTAGCCCAGAGCAGGTCCAAACTGGAACTTCAAACATACAACCAACAGATGTTGTGAACATCAAGGGCCCCAGAAGGCAGTTCAAATCCCATGATCCCCAAAGAGGAACTTGTTTTGTGAAATGTTTTCTTGCATATACACACAGATACTAGAAATCTCATGAGGACGGCTAAGCTGATAACATTTCCACCATACAGAAGGAATATTTTTCCAGTCAGAACAAATAAGGAGATTTTAGTAACTTCAGACATAAACCAGAGCCCTGCTTCAGCCTCAGACTGAAATGCTACATCTTTGCCTAACCGCACTCCCCATCTGGATCCTGCCAACACCCTTCTCACTCATATTTAATTCTAGCAGCCATCAAATTGCTTCTCCAACACAGAATTTGTCTCTCTGTACCTGTTAGTTCCACTATGCCCACCCACTGTTCAGGTCTCACGGACATCTGCAAAACATCAACAGACTTTTTATTAAAGGTTTTATTACTCATAAGGGGATATCTTTTTAACAGGAGAAGGAGAAGCTGGATTGATTTCTTTCCCCTCAGAATGCTGAAATACACAAATATTGTTACATTTGCTGAGAATATTTTAAAATAAATAAATAAAGCATCCAGGTTCAGTACTGGTGGATCCCTCCAGCTGCAGAGTGTAAAATTGGAATCCCCATCCACAGCCATGCCACAGGGCTGCTCCCCTTACACAACGTACAAAGGAAGGAAGTTGACAGGAAGCAATTTATGAGTTAGCTCTGAGCAATACAGTGATATGGTTAGCAATGCAGAGGTAGGAAAGCCTGTATGACAGAGTGAATTTACGTGAACTTGTAAATTAGTGCTGAACAGGAAAGTAGTGCGAGAAGGAGAAAAGCTACCTCATTTTATCAGTGTGCATCCCATATAGCCATGTGCAATGACAGACATATAGGATAAAGGGAATGGCAGGAAAAAGGCTGTTTTGTATACTCTGTACCTATATCT
>JAWLRI010000180.1:5174320-5227575 GCA_034781795.1 Crypturellus tataupa
CCATGTCCTGGCAGATACAAACTGCAAAGAAAAGAAGCATCAACTGACACTTTGCTTGTAAAACCTAGGGGTAAAACCGAATGAGTGTCCATAAGAGCTGAAACACTTTTGTCCTTAGGGAAACTGAAGGCAAGAACTTCAGGAGTTGGGGAAGTCCTGGACCAACTCCCATATTCAGTAACAGGAGTGTTGACCTCATAAGAGAAACACAAGCATCATCTGCAAGTTTTCTGGTGATTTTGGCTGCTTAGAACTTTGGGGATAATGAAATTTGAAAAATAAGAAGTGCAGAAGCCTGGGGGTTTGTTGGTTGTTACAGAATTTAGTGGCATTTTCTGAAAAGGAACATTATAAAACAAATGTCCTCCATCATGAATTGCTTTTGATTCCTCAGTCGGATCTTAAGTCTGATAAATTTTCTCTCAGCCTGTCTCATCAATCTTTTACTATTTCCTTTTCTGTGTTTTTTAAAATTTCCTAGTCACTTTTTATTAAAAAAGGCCCTAGCCCCCAAATCCATTAGCTTTATTTTGGGATTTTTTTTTCTGACTATAATAGCCCTTCATTCTCATTTTTTCCTTCCTAGTTACATCTTCCCTCATGTAATTTTAGCACTCTTGCTGTTATTTATCCTATTTTCTTTACCTCTTCTCATATACTTTTAAAAATTACAATGTTAAAACTTTTGCAGTCTACTTTACACTGGAAAGTTTACCTTTTCACTGACAGCATGCCTATAAAATACCTTTGCATTGCTGCAAAGCTGCAAAATGATATTAAATTTTGGCAGAGCAGTCCTCTTTCAGCTGCACCTGCTCAGTGCAGCCAACTCTGTTCTAGCTGCTTGGTGGTATTTTGGGACATTAGTGAAAAAAAAAAGCTCTGTTTTCTTTCAGTCCAGGCAAGAGACCTCCATGGAAGATGCAATGGTGCAGTGAAAATCAGAACAGCAAAGTAGGCAGAAGTCACCTCTGCTTTACTATTCTATTCTGTCTGCTGCATCTGTGCACGTGACCCTAAAAATTTGATATCAGATTTGATTCTTTTCAGTTTTACTTAAAAAATCTCCCTTTTTCTCTACGGTTTCATGCAACTGGGGTCACAGCAGAAATATAAAAGTATCTCCATGTCTTAACTATCACATTTATTCAGCAGCAGATCAGCAAAAGGACTAGACACAAATCAAGCTGAATTTTTTTTTTCTTTTCAAGGGGTGAAACTCCCCTGCAGTTCCCATTTTAAGCTAAGATCAACAGATAATGGGACTTCCTAAAAAGCCCATCAAAGTTGCTCTCCATAGTTCTGCATGGTGCCAGGATCCGTCACTCCTCTCCTGCTCCTGCACTTTTAGTGGGACTGTTACACAGTTAGCACCTTTCAGAGTGCTTTAGGGGAGCAAACAAGGGTAATGAAATACAGATGTTGTAGGCAGTTTCCCCCTGTGAAGCAAGGCCTGTCCAAGTGAAAATAGAAGCCAAGGAGAGTGTTTAAGATAGTTCATGCTCCAAGTGGACATTTTGCAGCCCTGGAGGGACAGACCTGCAAAGCGCTTGTGTGCTCGCTGAATGCTGTGCAAAGACCTGTATGTGGTAGCTCATGACACCTGCCTTGTCCCAGACAGCAAATCTCTATTTTAAGGGTCAGTGCTGCATCCCATGAGCTCCTGGCCAAAGACGTGATAGGAGCTTTATACCCAGGAGTTCACCTCTAAATGGAATCTACCTTTGAGTTAGTGGTTTTCACTATTGAAACGGATGTTTTAGTCACACAGTCTAAGCCTAGGGAACACCACTTAAGATATATGGAACTTGGAAAGCAGGTTTTGATCCTTAACCTGTGCATTCAGACTCCACAGGAACTCTCTGAAACCTAAATATTTTACTATTTATATTTATGATTATTGTTTTTAATGACCTTCCATCCTTCCTTCCCCTGGGCACGATTTGTGTGGCCAGAAATAGTGTGAGATCGGGTCTTTCCACTATGTTTTGACTCCCAGGGAACTGAAGAACCGTGAGAAGGTCTGTTCTGATGTTATTTTAGCCCTACAAATAGCTCCCTCAGTGATTCAAAGGGCTTGCAAAAAGAAAAAAAAAAAAAGTAAACACAAATACCTGAAATGAAAATACTAGCTCCCAAAGTCACATGCACCACAATCTGTCAGAACTGGGAAGGACTGACAACCAAACCCCTTTTGGTGGTATATAATGTCTCTAAAAGGGTCTCTGGGTAATTTGCTCACTTTTAACAGTGGTTTCAAAGGGAAGTCGAAGCACTTCCCTGTACTATTCCCTGTACTGTTCCTGTTCTCAGCTGCCCATTGCTCCTCTCCTGACCTGAGTAGAGCCTGACCCAGGTCTTCAACCACTTGAGTCAGAGAAGCTCCATGACCATCAGCTCAGGTCCATTTTTCCATCTCAATTCTCACTCTCCCCAGCTTGTCTGAAGGATTTCCTGAATTTCAGAGATATCTTGTGTGCTACCCTGAATAAATGGTGCTCTCAAAGCACCATTCTCTCAAAGTAACTGGCTTATCAGTGTGGCTAGCTGAATATAACATGAGCACAACCCATGAGCTACCAACACAAGCACCCACCACTGCTCATCCCATCCCATCCCAGAAAGCTTTTCCGCTGCCACCCCCAGGTCAGTGCACAGCTATGAGGAATAGCATCCACTCCTCAAAGACATAACTTGGATCTGTTGGATCCCCTTGTTGCTGAAGTGTGATGCAGAAGTCAGCTCTTAACAGACATTATGGGAATCCATCTCCAGGCAGCCACCGTGCAGACAACATGTCCTTTGTTGCTCCATGTGGGAGGCAGTAGGTATTATTTTAGGGGCAGTGTAAACTACTTCACACTAACTGTAAACTCTTAGTCATCTGCAAGCAATGCTGTGCTCCCTCTATTCATGCTTTCACTGTGGGCTTTATTTTCTTAAATGAACTAATCTTTATTTAGTTTTCTTCCCTTCACACAGGAACATGTGAATCACATGTATAGTGTAGATCCAAGAATCCATCCACACAAGAACTCCTAGTTTTAAAGCAAAGAGTATCCAAGTATTAGAGAATAGAGAGCCGTACTTTGTGGCATAGTAGATTTCAGCCTGTAAATGACCAATTTAGGATAATACTGAAAAAGTCTGGCTCATATTCTGACCTCAGTTTCACCCATGCAATGTCAATATTTCAGTACAATTAAGGGTTATTTAGTGTCCTGGGAGAGACGAGATCCACTGGGACATTCTGGCTGCCACTGATCTAAAATGACTGTTTGGGTAGGAAGCAACATGCCATAGACCACTAGGCCGTAGGTCACAATACCCAGGATATTAAACTCTTTTTTGATTCTGCCCATTTCCCCTTAACTGAGGACAAACCCTTTCACCTCCTTGTCGGCCCATCCAGCTCTTGTCTATTCAGTTTTCACTCACCTATAGCAAGTACCAGGTGGTTTTATCTACAGTGACCTACGTGATTTGTGCAATTAAAAGATCCATCAGAGACAGAAGTGAATCTTGAAGACCATCTCTCCCATCGGGAGGGAAAAACTCTTCAGAAATGGGTTGCAAAGTGACACACCAAATTCTGCATGTTGCAAGCTAATTTGGGCCCAGGTTTTTAGCTCAAGCACATCTGGAACAATTACTGCTCCAAACATGTGTTACATGTCTTAGAAGAGAGTCTTTTAAAACAAAATTAAAAGAGAAACAGAACTAAGCCTCTGGCTTTTCCGTAGAAGGAAGGCAGGGCTGCTACCAAACTTAGTGCCAACAACTTTGGAAGCCCAAAACAAAGTTATATAATAATAACAAATATAAAATGAACTAAAGAAAAAAGAGGTGGAGGGAAATGCCACTCTCCCTCTTCCCGCCTTGCTCCGTCCCCTTTTCCTGGCCCACCCATGTGTAATTGACTCAATAAACCATGAAAGAGCAACTTGGCAGCAGCTGGTACTCTGGACCTGGGCAGATGCCAGCCATGGGGCTCCCACTGGTTTTGGAAATTATGTTTTGTTATATGCATAATATATATATTTCAGTCAGAAAGGCTAAGGGAACCACCGAAACAAAGCTAAGCAAAGACAGCAATTGGCACCCACTCTGCTTGTTCTCGAGTTCCTGTGTCCAGCTACTATGTAGGGCTAACTCCTCTAATGAGTTTCTTATGTCCCTTTACTTACCTTAGCGAGGGCCTGAGTCCTTTTACAGTCAGTAGAAAGTTTGCAACTGATTATGAAGATCAGGATTCCATCCTTAATTTTTCAGGCATAAGAAACTGCAGCGTTCTGCTTTCAGCGTCACAATCAGGGAGATTTCTCTCAGCCCAGAGAAAGTGTAAATTTTTCTATTATTTTTTCCATGGGGTATCTGTGGACTGAGGCCACACCTGAAACTTCATGCAAAAGATAAAAAAAAAAAAAAAAAAAGATGCCTATATTCCCTGTTCATTTCATTCTGTTCATTGCAGGGGGACCAGGATCTGCTTGAGCACATCTTAGGATCACACTGACATCAGTGTCTCCTTTCACTTTTAGGATCCTGTAGTGCCTTTGAACAACTGCCCTGAGCAGGCATTCAGCCTCGTTTGAAAAGAAGACTTTTCAGAAAAACAAAGTATTTTCCCGTGTCTTAACTGGAGCTGGAAAATGGAGCACACACTCCAAAAAACTCACAGACTAAACATCAGAACTTTTTTTTTTTTTTTTTGCTTTAAGATTAACATCAGCTGCAGAGAATGGAAAAAACGTGTGAACTCACAGACTAAACATTGGGACCTATTATTTCTTCTTTTGTTTTAAGCTCACATCAGCAACAGGGAATGGAAAAAACGTGTGAATCAGGTCATTTCCAAGTTATGTGATTCACTCTGATAGGATGTTGCACTTCTTTGTCTCTCTTCAAGGAATCACGTGGAACAAAACCACAACAGGCTGCTGACTTGCTTAGAGGTGGGGGGTGGGGGAAGAAAGCATAATAGTTCCTTATTTTAGAAAATAATTATCACGTTTATCTTTTTCCAGGTGTTCCCAAGGCCTGCAGAGGTTTGACAGAATTCCCACAAATGAGGACTTTTGCCCACAATCCTGTCCCAGTATCTCTCCCTTGCATATAACAGATCTGGAGGCTTGTGGTCCAGTGACCTCAGCATCATTGCGAAAGTAGTTTGCTTGCATTATCCTCACAACACGTGATTCCATAAGAAACACCACTCTCTGCCTAGCTGCTTTGCATTAACTCTTTCCTGGGAGGCAAAGCACTGAAAAAAGCACAGAATGTTGCTACCCTCCTCATGGGTTGCAGTGGGGTGAGGAAGGGGTACTCCTATTTAGCAGCTCTGCTGAAGGAATTGCCCGTCTGTTGCCCCTGAGAGCTGGTGCTGTGCACAACAGAGACCAAGACAGATCTCAGGGCTTGTCCATCAGGGCACTGGTCAGACCAGGACATTTGGCTCCTATGAAAATTTTGGTGAGCTTCTTCCCAGTCCTGGGTGTCTGGGAATTCCTGGTGGGAGCAGTGAGGTTTGGGATGTGACAGACACTCCTTTCTAAACAAGCTGGCCTATTTTTGTGGGGGTAGGCTCAAGCCTAAAATGGAGAAGTCTTTTCCGCTTTAATCTTGTCCACTGAATGTGTCTACATTACAGTTTGTCACTACTGCAGACTCTTGAAGCTGGGGTGAATAGCTTGTAAAACTGTACTTCTACATGACTGCAAAGCATTTTGCACAGCAAGGGGCTGGTCTGTACTGCTACAGTGCTGGTAGTATACACTGCTAATAATGAAAGGAGGAAAGGATTGTTTTAGGGTGCTGTACAAGAGTGGCAAAAGTAGCCATTGCCATTTCAAAGCATCTGGAGCCTGGAATGAGAATTTTTGCTGCATGCTCACTGTGGTGTTGGGAAAAGATTGCTTCAAATTTCCAAACAACAAGTGTGGAAGCAAATCTCGAAGTGTTTTCTCCAGGCTTGATATAAAGCCTCCTTCATATTCACACACAAACTCCAACTGTAAGTCCACCAGAGCCCCCAGCCGGATAGGATGCAGTGAGTGCAAGCTGTGGAACAGGGCAGGCAGTTCTCCCAAATTTGATAGTGAAAACAGCATAATGAAACTCACTGCTGCCATACAGGGGAATCTTGTTCTTGTTCATTTAATCAAGTCCTTCCAGTGCTCTGGAATATAGATGTTTCCCTAGGGAGCACAGCTTCAGACAGGAGGCTCCCAGCAGCAAGAAAGCAGAGCCAGGAAAAAGATGGGAACGTACAGTAAGTGATCTGCTCTGTGCGGCTCTAGGAGGAAAGTGTCCCTGCCAAGTAACGGAGGTCATCAGGTTTCATAAAGAGTCTTCATTTAAACACTTTACACTTTATTGTTCATAATCTGGATGATGGCCAAGTGCTGTAGGGAGTGGGCCAAACCATCACCTCCGCTAGCGCTGCAAGTGCAGCCGTCGCGGTGCAGGCGCGGAGCGGTCCCGAGGGCTGTGGCAGCCCTGCGATCCGCAGGTGTCGTGGTGTTTCCCACTCCTCAGCGAGGCTGCTTGCTGCCTGCCAAGCTGCTCGTGGTGATTATGCAGTGTGGACATCTCATCAGCTGTTAAGATGAGGCCTTCTGACTCATTTCCACTCGGAATCTAGAGGACAATTTGGTTTGAATTAGAGATGAGCTAAAGCCAAAACCCTGTATCCGAACTTCCTCTGATTTTGGGAAGACTCCAGTCTGGATCTCAACTTAGCACATGGCTCTTACTTATGTAGAGATTGGAGCCAAATCCTGGATCTGAACATTCCCAGAATATGGGGAAGTCCAGGTTGGTCTTTGATGCTAGGACCATTTCAAGTGCACGTTTCCAGAGAGGAAATGTTCTTCCTTAGATTATCTCATTCTTTGTTTTCTTCTATGGCTAGTGGCTAACAAGTGCATTCTTAGCTCTACAGTTCCTCCTTTCATTTTCTTACAAATGAGAATAAACAAACAAACAAAACAAAACAAAAAAAAAGGGGGAAATAATAAGTGTGTGCATACATTTCAACATCAGCTTCTTAAAAATGTGCTTATTAGATTCAAAAGAGACTTTTTGGCTTCAGAACATCACAGTGGTGTCTTATTCCCCAAAATGCTGGAAACAGATCCCATACCCTGATGACCAGTGACTTTCACCACATGAGTTATGGATGTGGCACTGTGATTGCAATGAGCTTTTTTGGTCTACATTATACGGGAAGTCACCCTTGTCTGAATCCTGCAATGAAAATGAAACACTGATGAATGAACAAATGCCACTTGCAAGCTGTTCAGAAGACAGTGTTAAAAACAATCCCCAAAAGGCCAGGTCTTGCAATCTGCTAATTCAGACAAGCTGCGAAGCTGGTCCTAAAGACCGAAGGGATTTTCAGCACGTGAAGCCTGGGCATGAAAGCAAGAGAAGTCTCACTGAAAATGCCCCTTTGAAAGTCTGGAAAATGCTGAATCACCTGGCAGTCTGCGCTGAGGAAAATCTTAACTCCAACAGAAGGCTTTGTCAACACAGTGCCATATCATTAGCTCAAAGTTTATACACTTCAGTTGATGCTTCTCCCTTGTCCTACAGATGTTTCACTACATTTCGGATTGAGCCTCTAACAATACAGCTGTTTGAACACATGTGCATTTTCCACTCAACAAACCACAAGAATATGGCAACAGGGTTACAACATCCGAATCCTAGGGCTAGAATGAAAGAAGCAGAAAAGGTGTTTCTTTGGGAAATCTCTGTATTTCCTCCTGTAGTTTCTCTATTTGAATTTATTCACTGACTGTACTACACTCAGGCCACGGGGAAGGTAAAGTTTGATGGATATTGCAAGTGACAACTGAGACCTTGAAATCATTTCCTCAGTTCATCTTCAGGAGGTGTTAAGCCCACAGCGTTTTGTTAGTGTTCCAGAAAAGTAGACTCATATTGACTTTTATTTGCAAAAAATCCACTTTATTCCTATTCCTGTTAATCCATTGTTACTTGTGAATAAATTAGAGCCTGCCCCAATAAAGGGTTTAAAGGGGAATTATCAGATGTGCTCAGAAGGGAAAGAGTTTATAATATTCTTTCCAATTTTACTATTATAGGATATGAGAGGAGAAGGTTAGATCATATCAGGAGTTTCATAAAACCATTGATTGCCCTTTCTGCTACCCACAAAGTACAGACCTGGGGGGAGTTACATGAGTGACTTATTTAAGAAAGTTAAACTCAATACGGAATTGCTGAGGACTGTTAGATTCTTTTGTTACCATCTAACCCAGGTACCATTAATGATTTAACAGAGCTCTTCCTGATTTACACCAGTTTTGTAAGGAGAGTTGTGCTCCTTTTTCATCCAATCAGCATCTGGTTTGTGGAAAACAGATGTGCATAAATCAATCTGATTAATGTGCTTGATTCTGCAATTACTGCAGGATAAATCAGCAGTGCACTAAAACCAACCTGGTGTCAAATTTACATTCTTACACCTTTAGTATTAAACCTGAGTTGAATCAGATTGTTGCTTTGCCAAAATTCTTTAGATAAGAGGGCTCTGCAGAACGAGTTACAAATCCCAGACCATCCTGTTGCTTTTCTCTCTGCGGGCCCTGTTGCTCCAGGGCACAGAAGCTTAGGAATGAAAATTATTGGAGTTTCCTTTGCAGATCAAGTCCGGGACTTATTTTCCCATCCACGGGACGAGAAAGATGGGTGGGAAAATCCACATGGATCCCCTAATGTCCACTTTAGTCTGGTTTTAGGCATGTTTTGTATTGCTCTTGTAAAAAGAGTCTTCTCTTTCATCGTCTTCTGTGTTGTGGAAAGACTTTTAGCCCATGTTTTGCATGCATGCTCTTCATCCTGTGGTCATCTATTTCCTAAGCTTTTAGAAATCATTTTCCTCTCATAAGACCTATTCCTCAATGCAAGCCCACACTCCTCGTCTGAATTCCCAGTGCTGTGTTTTTTTTTTTCATGTAAATGATCATTTTCCTTGCCTTCAATGTTACATGCAGACAGAGGGCTGGGTCCATACAACACCTCCCTCTTGCCCTTGTGCCAATAAGGGCTTTGATCAGACAGTGTTCTGGTTTCCAGCTTGCAAGTCCAGTTTTTCTGTCCGTGCAGAATCTCAGCCCCTCATTAGCATCAGGATGGCAGCTCGGACGCCCTCCCAGGCTGCCTGGATCATGCACAGCCAATGTCAGCCTGACACATCTGTAGTAGTTGCTCATTGCAGGACCACTGTTGACACCAGTTGTAAGCAATTGCGTTAGGCACACACTTTAACCTTGGTATTTGCATAATGGGGACTAAGAAAAATATGAGAAAGACTTTTTTATCCTGTATCTACTCTGTCTTGGATGCCCTTCATGTCCTCTAATTTTGGCCCCTACCTGCAAAATTCAAATCTTCATTCTAACCTATATTTCCCCTATTTCCCCTAAATCTAGGGGTGTTTTGAGCTGAAATCTGTGTCTTTTTTTTTAAATTTTTTTTTCTTTTTCAGCTGCAACTGAATAATTGCACTCTATAAAGAATGAGTTCAGCCAACATCTGGAGGCAGATAAAAATCCTCCAAGCTACTGTTCCACAATCGTAGGGATCATTAGTACTGCAGAACATCCATACAGAATATTTATCTTACACATGTAGTAAAATGAAAGCTATTGCGCCAAATTCAGCTCTGATGAAAGAAATGCCTCACATCAACATTAAACTAGAGCTTTCTAGCCAGAGAGAATCTTTTCTCTAGCCAAAGCACAGTAACTTACAGTTACAAAAACTTAACACTAAACACAGGGGGGAAATGTATTATTTAATTGTGAGATTTCATCAGCGGTTATTTAAATGTTTCTTTCCCCATTTTCTTTTAATCACCCTCCCCCTCTCCTTGGGATGGTTTATCGCTTGTAAATTATTTGTTACATCATTGTAATTCTGTCCAGATCCTTAACTTTCTAATCATGCATCTTTTATGGGGTCTCTTTTAAAGAAGCACTATAATTACTTGCCAAGGGTCCCCGTAAATTTTATCAGGCTGTAAAATATTATACTTTAATTATTTGAAAAAAAAATTGGAAAGATCCCTCTGAAAGGCTACGTGATCGATATCGCAAAGAGCAATGTACCTACTGCAGTTTTGCAATTGTTTTGGGGCTATACTTTGAAAGCCCTCAAAACCCTTTCCCTTTTTTTTTTTTCTTTTTGGTGACATTGGAAGGTATTAATTGAGCAAACAGTCTTTGGTTAATCTGAAGAAATAGCTCACTGCTTGTTTTAGCTCTTGGAAAATACACTAAGAGGATGGCAAAGGATATATTTCCATATTTCCATTCCTTTTGTAAGAGGCAAAATCATTCAGCTATCCTCAGCTGGGTGAGAAGAAGCCTATACACGGTATTACACAGAATCATTCAGGAGCTCATAAGTGTCTGTCATTGATGATTCAGGCCAAGCCAAACAATGATTTTTAATGAAGGAGGCAGTCCTTGATTATCTATAGTAGTTCTTGATCATCCGAAACTGTTCAATAAATATCTCTTATAAACCACGTGTAGGTAAATACAAAGTTGGCTCAAACTCTATATGTTATTAATATTTTTAATAGCTTAATGCTGAAAGATGTCAGCGGTAACAGTGGTAACTATATTTAAACAGAGATATAGTTAGGGGTGATTGAATTATTCATTGCACAACAGGGATTCAACTAATGTAACCTTTCCATCTGCAGGTATTATCCACACAGAGACCTTGTGTTTCTTTCCTATTCATCTCTTTACTATAACAAGAGGTAGCCTGAAAAGCATAAAATACACCCACTTGTGATTAACCAGACATAGTGCCAATGTTTGAAGATCAGTATAAGGCTGATTTCAATGGAAAGGAGTCCTGTCTTCTGAAGGTCCCCAGGGACTTCTCTGCTAGGGTCAGGTTCCTCCTCCACGGCAGCTCCCCAAGCCCTTAAGTGTTTCACTTTGTGAAACTTTACACCTGTACTCGTGTCTATGGGACCTGTCGCACTATCTTGGAAACTAAAGCACCAGGTTTTGAGCCCTCCTTCAGATCCTCCCATCCCGGCTGGACAAGAATAATGGGCTTTGGACAGCAACTGCCCAAAACCAGGAGAAGGAAGACAGAATGGGCCCAGCTATCCTGCATTCTGAGGGACAGGCAGTAAGCTATGGAAATAGTGGCTCTCTGGAGCCTGCGAAGTAGCACTGCTTGAAGGCAGCTCATTTACCCCTCCCTCCAGTTAACACAAGCCACTTCATAACCACTTTAAGCATTGCTCTTTTATTCACCATTCAAACAGCTGTTTCCCTTTTATTCCCTTGTAGACGGGGCCTGCATTTATACCGTGGCCTGCATTTATGCTCCCGTCCTTGTCTTGATTTCCTTCTTTTATCTGGAGAGCCTTAGAGCCTCTCTGTTTTGCACTGTTCATCCACCTGCCGCGATGTGGAGAGGACCCAGCCGCGTGGAGCCTTGCTGGAAGGAGGAAAGGGGCACATTAGGCACCGTGCTGGAGGGCGAGCAGCGGCTGGAAAGCAAACAGGCTCCTGAGCTCTGGGGATACAAGCAGTCCTGCAGGCTGCCCACAGCTACAATTCAGCTCCACCGAGCAGGAGGCCCTTCTTGCATGTAAACTTTGCAGCCGGGGACTTAGGGACCTGCTGCTGCCTCCCGCCTTGCGGGCAATACCGGAGGCGCCATCACCATCTTCTCCAGCCAGAAGAACAGGGAGAAGGACTTAGCTAAAGGAGGATAAATAAATGCTGCTTGTTCCTTTGTTTGCCACATGTTTTTGCAGATTTCTCTTCCGTGCTTCTCAACAACAGTTCTGTAGGTGGTTTTCAAACTACACGAGAGAATGATTTGTATTTATAATACCTGAGAAAAAAAGAGGCAGAAAATATATCCTATCAGTGAGTGCTCTATCTATAGGCATATGGAATGGAGTATTAGGAAACATAGAAAAATCAATCTATGACGTAATTTCTTCCCTTTTTTCCTCTGTCTTCCATCCATCATCACAAAAGCATCTTAGCTTCCAGTGTAAAAAGCACTGTTGCCCACAGTATCTCCTCTATGGAATAAATATTCCATTGTTTTCAAAATCATAATTCAAAAGGACATTGATTAACGTGGAAAAGCAATGTAATAAGGCCTACACGACACTTACGACCTAACACGTTTTGTTCTGAAGGTCACGAACCTAGAACGCGAGTGCCGGGATCCGCATGTCGTTCGGAGATGCACAGAGTGCACCCGCTCAGCGCTGGGCTAGGACATGCAGGCATGAAACGCTAATTGCTCACTAAGTCAAGCATCAACTGAAATGTAAAGCACAAAAGAAGCTGCTTTCTCCGAGGCTTTTAAAGCTAAAAGCATGGCTAAGCTTGAGTAGTTAGCATCACTAATACTCAGATATTCCCTTTGATCCCATATTCCTGCATGTCCATTAGGAAACCATCAATACCATGTGAAGATCGGAAGGAAGGTGCAGGCTCACTCAGAAACAGCCAGATTCTCCATTTCTTTTTCTTATTTTTACCCTCATCAGTGATTCTGATTCCATACACAAGGACTACTTGAATTGAACTCAAAGCCATTTGGGGAAAAAGGAAAAAAAATCGCAATTTGTTAGGGAGGATGTTGTCTCAGGTCTGTGCCCGGCTGCCTGGCCACACATTTCCTGTAATGCTGCACTTCTAAGTACTGTATTTGCCTCGGGCAGTTTCCCTCTAGTATTAAGGAGAAACATTAAATCAACAGACTTTTATACACATTGACTTAGAAAGTTGTTCCACCTCTGGGCCCTACAACATACAGAAGTTGCTAGAAGGACAAGGAGCTGGAGTAAAGAAGTTGCTAGAAGGAGCTGCAGTTGCAGCAATGAGGCCTCCCTCAAGGGTGTCCCTTAGCACATGAGACTTACACCCAAAGGCCCTGTAATGTCCCTGCAAGCACAGATGGACAAATGTGGACAAACATCTATGTCTGGAGGTTAGAAAGTTTTTGACCAAATCATAAAATCATTGAGATGAAACAATAAATGGCCTGAGATGTATTTGATTTGTGTGAGGTCATTTGATTTTGCATCTTTGATTGAAAACAGCCAAATTTGTGCTGTGAAATACCTGTGACAGTTTCCGTGAGGCTATTGCTGAAGTTCTGTAGGACGAGGAAATCCCATCTGAAGATCACAGTACTTTCAGAAATTAGCTTATTCTGTTGGTGAGAGATCTGTGGTGACCCCAGTGCAATGTAGGCCTCATGGATGAGGTTCAGAGGGCCAGATGTACCCAACAGCAGGTCATGTTGATCTGGGGTGACGTGAACCCTCAGGGGACTCTGTTCTAGGGCAGATCTAAGTTTTCAGATCCATCAGAACGGTCTGATTCCCCCAGGAACAGCATCTTCCCGATCCTGGTTGACCTCCAGCACCGAGGAGCAGAGCTGTGTGTGCTGTTGCCATAGCAGGGGAAGAGGAATCTATGGAAACCCATGAAAGGGTCTTGCTCTATGTTGCTGCAAAAGAGCCCTGCTGAAGACAGTAGTGCCATGGCACTTACAAGGTATCCTAGCCGTTAAGATAGGATAATTTCAATCCATTTAGCAAAGTGCTCTCGGGTCCTGCTTCAGAGCGGTTAAAAGGAAAATACAGTAAATATTGAACAAACAAAATTAATCTGTATCCACAGCACTTTACCTAAGAAATGCTAAAATCCTCTGACTGTTGCTTTGGTCTATTATTTTCCTCTCAGGCAGAATGACTATTTTTTCCTTTTTTTTAAAACAACTGCTGTTGGATTGTTAGCTGCTTTCATTCCCCTCATAAACAAACTCACT
Source organism: Crypturellus tataupa (assembly GCA_034781795.1). Taxonomy (NCBI): domain Eukaryota; kingdom Metazoa; phylum Chordata; class Aves; order Tinamiformes; family Tinamidae; genus Crypturellus; species Crypturellus tataupa. The sequence continues at coordinate 5,188,184 of JAWLRI010000180.1, forward strand.
AACCCAAGATTAACAGGTGAAAATCATGGGGCAGTCAATAGCCTATGGCAAAGACAGGCATTTTGTTATCACAATTTATATCTGTGAGAAGTCACACATTGTTAGGTGGAAATGTACTCTTGCTTACTTTCCTACTAAAATACATGGGATTTGTACTCTAAGGTGCAAACCAGAAGTTCAATTAATCATTGAAATGAGAAAAAAAAAAAAAGCAAAGCTCTTTGAATTTGTCCTGTAAATAAAAGAAATTCAGGACAGCACTCTGTTCTTAAAATTTTGTTTGATATTACACTGTGCAGTGTTCTTCGTTATTTTAGTTTAAATGTCATTGGATGTAGATAAATGGAGTCCTGAAGATCACAAGCAGGCTGACCAGGGATGGATTTCCATTTCAGAGCTAATACATTTATCAATCTGTTTTTGTCCTTTATTAACATTTTTTGTCCTTTATTAACAACTGCAAATTCTTCATTTTCTGGACAAAATGCTCACTGTTCATTTCAGTAGACATCAGATATTTTGGAATAATATCATCTTTCATGTTCTCTTTTCTGGGGAAATTCCCACCAATGTGGGTTTAAAAAAAGAATGAGAAAGAGAAAGAGAAAGAGAAAGAGAAAGAGAAAGAGAAAGAGAAAGAGAAAGAGAAAGAGAAAGAGAAAGAGAAAAAAAAGAGAATGAAAAGAGAAAGAAGAAGAAAAAAAATGGTTTTGCACTTACTATAGTAGCTTTCTCTACCAGTCCTACTGTGACAAATTCTTAGACAGCACTGGCAGAGGAGAGGACAGATCTGAAATGCTGCTGAAACTCATTCACTGATGGAAAGTTTTCTCCCCTAGAGCTAAAGGAAGGGAATCCCCCTGAGTCCCTTTGGAAAGTCATTGGGACTCAGGCATTGTTCTGCTGCCAAGGAAGCCACTCCACTCTCCTCCCTCTCGTCCTCTCCAGGGAATATCTTCATCATTCACAGTCATCAGCAGTCTTGAAAGGGTACTAGACATAACACTGAACCTCACCTTGAAGAATGCCAACAAATGGAGGTCCATGGACTCCAAACTGCAAAGGGAAAACAAACAAACAAACAAGCAAGCAAAAAAACCCCACCTCATATGAAGAATGTAAACTTCTGGTGAATAATTTCATTTAAAAGGAGCAAACCAATAGCACTTACATACAAATTATAACAATGGGTCATTAGGAGTCTGATCAAAGGTGCAATTTGGTAGAGGATTAGCTTTAGATCTTCAAATGAGCAGTGATTCAGGCAGGCAAGACTGAAGGGAGCACTCCCCGGAGGAGGAGATGGTGTAAACTTTAATGTCTCCCACAGAAAGCTGCTAGTTACTTTTACGCCCCTTAAGCTGAAAACAGGAGGCAACTACTAGCAATGCCTAAAGCCTTTATCTTTAGTCGTGTCGAGGTGGACATCCAGGCCTTGAACTGCCTCTGCTCATGTGTCAAGGACGCTTATAATGGACATTTTTGCCTCCCAGCATAGGAAGCTGAAAAGGTGCAGAACCTTTTTGTTTGTTTGTTTGTTTGTTTTCTTGGATTGAAATCTTGACGCTTTCATTATCTTTGGAAAATTTATCATCTAAAGCATGCCAGTCTGACTGTGGCAGGGATACCTGTGCTTTTGTGCATTGACTGTCGTAGTGACATTGGAGTATCAGCCTGAAATATCCCAGTTCACCAGATGATACTTGATTGTGGGAAAAACAAAACAGAACAAAATAAAATGCAAAACATGATTGTAAGAACCATGAGAAGTGCTTGCTGGTAAAATTTCTACAATCAGTGTTGCCCCTATTACCTGTGATTTCTCAGAAATGATTTATCTTTCTGGATATTCCCCTGCTGAAGGCAACATGCACAAAGTATTGTGTGGACTTGCAAAAGCTATTAGAGGTTGGGAGGATAACCACTGAGAATGGCACATGTGTCAAATAACCAGAAAAAAATCTACAATGTCAGTAAGCCTGTTGCTCTGAACAGAGTTTCTTGATAGACTATAAGGAAAGATATTTAATAATTATCAAAAAGTAGAATAGACATTGGGCGAAGACCAGCTACACAGAGCTCCATTCACTACCAACTTGAATATTGTGCACTATTTGCAGAAAATGAGAAACAAATGCTTTTTGCAAACATTGCTCAGTTGAAATAAACCTTTTACATCTATTTCAGGCTTGTGTGTAAAACACATTACAATAAGCCAGACAAAATCTCAAGATGTTGTGAATTCTATTCTGTATTTCATACAACCTTCAGGGATTTTAGGGGCAGCTCACTCCCAAGAACATCCAGATTGTGAGTACCATCAAGCTGGGAATTGACCTTTCCCTTTTGCAGAGGGAATTTCTCAAACCAGTCAAAGAAGAAGATGCTATCCCAGATGGGAGGGAAAGCTGTTACTCTCTCTTCCCACCCCATTTCTCCAGAGAAAAGGAAGTGCTAAAAATTGGAAGACATTCAATCGAGCAGAAGAAGCTGTGCTCGCGTACCAATTGGATCAGATTTTTAGAACCATGCCAGAATGTACCTTCTGCAAAATTAGTAAAAGGAATATCACTGGAGGAGCAGAGAAACAACACAGCAATCCATACAGACTTGTTAGGCACAGCGAGCCAGTAGGTGAAAGGCCAGCGTCATTTAGCAAGTGACAAGTTCATAAATGGTAGATTTAATCCCCTTCTACTCATCAGGGGATTTCACTACAGACCAAAAATAGCTAATTGGGAATGAGCAATGTATTTAAAAAATAAAACACACTTCAGAAAACTCCTTTGAATCCTTCAGAAAGTAAAAGCACTAATTAAAAAAAGATGTTTCTGTAAGAAATAGCCACAGGTTTACAGAGTGGGAATTGGCTAACGATTAGAGTCTGTTCTGTGTGTCTGGCCACTGGTTGGCACACACAGTCCTTTATTCTATAAAAACTGTTTCAGTAACACTTCTAAATACTTGCACAATCATGTTCAGTTCACTTGGGATACATTATAAAATCATTAGATGGGATTATATCATTTGGTTTAATGTCAATTGCATTTCCATATTGTGTCCAGTGGTTTTATGATGTGGACAAATATTCCACCGAGTACTAGGCTGAGGCCATCACATTTAAATTCTTTTCCTGAGTCACAGTTGGCAGAAATCCCCATCTCAAGACATCCAGGCTACAAAGCCTTCCTTGGAAGCAAAGGGGTGACCAAATACAGTCTTACACTGGTGAAAGGATTGCTCCGGTAGTGCATTGTCTCCTAGAGCCTGCTGAATTTACTTGCATACTTGAGTCAAATATGAAAGCATTTTCTATCTTTCTCTGTGTTGAGACTAAAAAGACCACAGCAAACTGCAGACCAGAGTTCTTCTGCTGATCCACTCTGGCCAACAAGAGCAGGAGCATGAGCACCGAGAAAGATACTTTTCCCATCTTGTCACACATGTAAAATACATGGGAAGCTGCTAATGAACTGAAGCCCTCAGACTCAAATGACTCATTACATCTGCTTTCAAAACCAAAATATTAACTGTTATCAGCAATAATAAGGCTCTAGAGAAATGAGATCAGCAGCAGCAAGAAGGATGTCAAACTTCTTTTTGCACAAATTGAAGACCTTTTAGTACTCTGGCTCTCATCCATTGTTTCAAGTCAACAAGTCAAAGATCTCATTTTCTTACACAGGGAATGAACAAAGTTCCAACTTTTCTTTCTCAAGAGGACACCAAGGAAACGTCAGTTTCTGCAGCACACCAAGCAGGGAGTTTATGTGCATGCTTTATTTCAGGGGTGCATCAGGACTGCCACAATGCGAAAAAAGCAGATCTAATTGCCTTATTTAGTCATGGCTTGTTCCTGAAGAGCGTATTATATGGAAAACAAATCCACTTCTCTGTTTTGGCAGGTACTTTCCCTGTTTTGCATGTGCATTTTACAATACTTCACCGCGGATCTGCACACAAAATCCTTGCCTGGATGGCAAAATATTGGTGCTTCTCATTCCCTGGCTGACCAGGCCAGCAAAGAGTTCATAAGTCTGCTATGGTTTTTAAAAACTTTTAGGCCTGCTAAAAAAGCGGGTGGATTTTTCTGTCTTAGACTATGGGGAAGGTTTTTTTTTAAACATATGGTTAAGCGCAGAAAATATCTGAAATAATAAAAAATAAACATAATAAAAGTGACATGGTATTAATACCAATTAATATTGGTATTAATAGCAATATTGGTATTAATATAATAAACTTAGTGATAAGAATAAGAAGTATCAGACATATCTGGCTATTTTTGCAAATATTTTCTCATTTGTAATAGGAACATACAAACACAGAATCAACTAAAAATCTGGCGGTTAAATGCCTATTTTATTTTTTTCTGAAAAAAAAAGGAGTGTGTGTTGATGAAGTATTTCTTCTTGATCATAGTATAATAGCAACCATTAGAAATTTTAGATATTTAAAAAATATATATAGAGAGAGAGAACTGGTCTAGACCTAATTTGCTCTATCCCTCTCTCAAATTCAGCTGAACACAACTACCAGCTTGGAAGCAGAGAGAAGCCCAGGAGTGGGTCTACAATGGGTCTTCTCTCTCCCTAGAACACCCATTTTCAGAAAGTTAAGCAAATTTTACAAAAAAACAAACAAACAAACAAACAAAAAGAACTGAGACCAGGAGAGAGGAGCATGTCCAGAATGCTTGGCCAAGCAGTGAACTCCATATACAGCCTTCTGCTCCTGGTGATCCTGGTATTAACCAGAGCACCTGAGGAAGAGGGTTTCTCTCCGCTAGAACATGGCTTGTGGTGCCATTCCTAGGGCAGTGGCTGAGGGTGTCTCTGAGTAGGCTTCAACCTCTTTCTAGGCACCAACCAACATTTGGCCTGGGGAGAACAAATGAGTCACATCTGCACAGTTCTTTGGCAGACAAGAATGCTGTAAAGCTCCAATTTCTTTTAGTTAGGAGTTTCTCACAGGGAAGATGTATTTTCATGGGAATTTACAATTTTTTGCCCTTGAGAGAAATTTCACCATTTCCCTTAATCAAGAGCGGTGTCATTTTTACCACTGAACATCTCACTTCTTCCTATCTGGCCAAGAACACTCCAATGAGACATGGGCTTGGAAGAACTTGCAAGCCTCGCAGGGCCAGCTCCAGCACACCAGGCTGAGTCAGTTCCTTTATGGCTTGAGGCAGTGCGCTCGCCTATAAATGCATATCCCTACGTGGACATAACCCCAGCATGTGCAGTTCCTGGCAGATAGAGAGCAGAAGGCAAGAGACAAAGTGAATTTAAACCAGCTTTTCTCCTCCTGAAATAGTGAGGCAGGGCTGGCATGCAGCTTAACTGAGCCTGAGCAGCAGTGAGGGCAGGGCTGGCTTTGTCAGACATAGAGCCACACGCTGTCCTGTGTCCTAACTGCAGAAGGTGCTGGATTTATTTAGGGAAGAGCTCTGCTGCCATGTGTACAATGTGGAAGAGCCACACACGTTGCCCGTGCAGCGCAGTGCAGGCTGCGTGCTGGGGAGCAGCGATGTCCCATCCCCAAAGGGGGTTCACAGCAGCTCTGCACCCTTGCAAAGACCCACAGGGTGCAGAACCTGCAGTCAAGGCATAAACAGCCCCTAGCCAGAGCTGGTGGTTGAAGACAGGCCTGCAATGCTGCATTTGCAGTGCTTATTGCCTGCACAAGCACATGCTTCTCCCAGGCTCATCAAGCAGAAGAGGCAGCAGAAGTCCTGCCTGGATCCCACAGCATGAGGTGCCTCCTGCACCCTGATGTACGGGGCTCAGTGGGATGCCACAGCCCGTCCCTCTGTGCTGCCACGTGCAGCCATCCTGGACCTCTGTCCTCCCAAAGTCAGAACTCCAAATCGCCAACACAAGTTTCCACGTAACCTTCATGTAGGGGCACACTTCTTGGGTCCATCTGGGACATGATTTGCCTGTAGGTCTGTGTGATGGGGGAAGCTGCAGCAGCTCCAAAGAAGAGCTAGTTGAAATTTAGTGTGGCATTTTTTTTCTGTCATTAAAATGGAAAACGTTGAGTCAATCAGATTTTTAATTACAGTCAAAGAAATAAAACCCTGCTATTTGAAAATGTTCAGTTTGCTGGAGCAAACAAAGGAAACATTTCTCTACATTTTTAACAACTGAAAAGTGAAAGTTTGCAATCTGTCAGGGAAATATTTCCTGCAGTGTCTGATCAAGCGGCTTCTTCAGTTGCTGAATGTTGGGAAAAAATCAATGTTTTTTTTCTTCTTGCAATAGAAAATATTTTTAGCTTACACACATTCAACTGTTTTGCAGTGGGGGAATGGTTTCTTGACCTGTTCTGTGCTTGATGCTGCAGCAGTTAAAACACACAAGTTCTATCCCATCTATCCCATTTGGCGTTTGGCTGCGCTTCTGAATATCAAGCTTGTGCAGGATGTACTTCAGGGGCAAAACAGACCTGCTTATTCCCAGGGAGGCTGCCAGCAAGGCGGCCAGTGAGAGACAGGCTCTGCCGTGGTTGCCATTAGAAAGGAGGTCTCATAATTTCCTTCAACAGGCTGCCTGTTCCAAGGCATGAGACGTTTGCACAAGACAAGCAGATGCGTGGGATGAGGCTCGGTGCCCCAGCAGGTGCTTTGCTGGGTGAGGCTGTTGGGTAACACATAACCTTGCAAAGCTGCTGCCAGCGTCTGACGCCCTCAGACACGGAGCACAGGGTGAGAAACGCTTAGTCTGCTTGCTGGGATAACTTGGAAATCCTCAAAGCCCCAGATCACCAAAGGGGGTGCCTGAATTCACAAACTACTACCGTAATATGACTGGAAATGAGGCACAAAAACCTGTCTTGGTGACTTAGAGTCTACTGGTTCATACAGAACCTCATGTTTTCCAACCCTGTTTAGGTCTCCAGAATATGCATTCATTTTCTTTTGTTAGAAAATATTCAGGATATGGCTGACAGTATTTGTTTCAGAGGACTTCTGAGAAGCTGAGCCATAAATTCCAGCAGGCTGTGAGAGAGGTGTGTCCTCTTCTTGTTTGTTTACTTGTTTATTTGCTTATTTTCCCCTGAGGATAAAAAGCAGTAATAATTACTGCTGTCATTTAAGGTGTTCCTTCCAAAGAATTAACCTTGCATTCTTCCATTATCTTTCCTTTCTTGTGTTATTTCTGACAAGAAGAGGCGCTGAATGAAAACAGAAAACTGCAGCTTTCCAAACCATACTCAGTGTGGACATGCACGGTTCTGCCTGGCTTAAAAATATCTCGACACTTCCCAACATGCTTAACCCCAGCCTCTTGGAGAAAAGATCTCAAGCTGAATTTTGGCCTGCATGAATGGCTCTGCATGCAGGTGGAGATATGAGAAAGCTGAGCTAAAAAAGAGGAGAAGGAAGGTATGCAGTCATGGACAGAGATGTGTGCATGTTGGTGCTGAAATTGCAGTTAAAATCATAGAAGTGGGGGAACACAGAGTAGGTGGAGTATTTAATGTAGGGATGCTTTGTATTAGCTTCTCTTTCAACCGTTTCTTCAGGAGTCAGAGCTTCTATAACGCCAAGCTGAGGGCCAAGAAATGTCAGAGCTTAATTTGGTCTGTGATACTCAATCAGTGCACGCCCTCAGGCAAGTGACTTATCTCCTCTCTATCTAAACGCCCGCATCAGTAAAGCAGAGGGGAAAGCACTTTCCATAGAAGAGTGTCAGAGTTTAGCATAACTCATTAATGCCTGTTTGGAGCTTTTAAGTCCTGCAGCAGAATATCCTCTGCAAGCTCCGGCAGTTAAGCACCATAGGGGTGATTGACAGGTGAAACCAAAGCCCGAGACCCCCGTTTTGAAGCTCCCTGACTGACAACTTGCGATACGGTCGCAGACGGCTGGTGCGTCCGCGCCGTACCAGGTGGAACCCCATCGGGGCGATCAGAGGATGCTCCTGCTGGATAAAACCCTGAGTTTGGACTGGTGCCAACAACGTCTCGCTGAGAAACAAACAACCAATGAATCAGCCCTGATCACTGCATTCAGCTAATGAAAATGTATGTAATTGATATTTTATAACTATATGGAGAAAGGATTTTTTTTAGGGCTTTAATGGTATCGATTGACAGAAGAAAGCCAGATGGATGTCTCTAAGCTGCAGTGCTACAGGGCTAAAGTGCCTTCGAGTCAGGAAATGTATACTTGCTTAAAATTCACTTCAAATTTTCACGTCATTTGAAGCTTTTAATAGCATTTTTGGACCCTGGAAATTAATCACATAGCCACTGGAGTCAACTGATTGTCTCATTTCTGATCAATTATCATTGCAACCCCCTGCCCATATTCTGCCTTCTGATTGCTACCAGCATCAGAGGGAGAATTACCACGAGGCTGGGAAAGACTTAGGGATGCTCCCATTGAAGGATGCCTTTATTACAAAACTGTGGTCCTCATTCGTCTATCATGGTCATCGCTGTTTGCTTCATGTGAAACTGTTTGTAGTGGCCCAGTAGAGGGAATATTGCTGCTCTAAAGTATATTCAGACACTGCTTCTTAGTATTACTTACTATTCTTGGGGGCAAAGATTGTCATTTTTTCTGTTCTTGTACAGTCCCTTATACTAGCAGTCTTGAGCTGTTACTTAGGTTCACTATGGTGCCAAAATACATAAATATCAAATCAGACTGTCTGCCTCCATGGGAGGGATAGTTCATAATACCTGAAATGCAATTCCGAGGGCTGCTCTTCAGCTCATAGCTTTGCTCAGTGAGCTAAGCAAGCGGTATAAATATGAGCTAATATTTCTCTACCAACTAAGAAGACTAAAGAGCAGGGGAGAAAAAGACAATGCAGAGCAAAAAGGAGAACCAGAAAGGGATATTTTCTCAAGCATGATCTCCCAAATTCTGAAAATGAGTAGTTTTGGGACTTACAGATTAAGAAGTAATATTTTTGTCTGTCTCTGTTGTGAAATAGCATAGTACCAGAATTTGCCCCTAGGCCCTAGTCCTTTGGTTGGTTGACTCTGAGGCTATATTTTATTTAAAATTAAAATAACAGCTTTCTGTTCAAACAAACCTTGGATGATATTCTGCACATTGGTCACTCCATGAGCTGCTCTTTAGACTCATTATGGATAGAACTGCACCAGTTCATTCCTACAAAATCCTGCAATACTGTCCCTGTCAGAGCTGCACCCTGATACAACCCTATCTGCCTTCATACCATTTCCCCAAACCACACTCCCACCGCTTCTTTCTCCACTATAAACTGGTGAGAAGAAGAAAAATATATACTTCTAAAAATAATAGCTATCTTTAAGTCTATGGGTTATTGACTGGGTCTTTCAAGAGATCTGGGACAGTGTGGATGCAACAATCCACTGTAGTGACATCTAGTCCTAAGTAAGAATGTGAGCATCTCTGTAATACTTGATTGTCAGAGCTCATTTTCTGGAGTGAGCTCCTTTACCAACATAGAGGTAGCCTCACTGGACTCCCCATGCAAAAAGGGAAAGAAAGGGAGGTGAGAAAAATCAGGTTAGTGGAGCAAAAACATGATTATAAAGCTAGTTGGAAGATGACTTAAGACAACAGGTTTCTTTTGACTTCAGTTTGGTCATCCTAAGCAGGAAGCTGTCTCTGCCCTTCAGTGGGAAAGTGAAGCAACAGGAGACATCCAAGAGCCTGTCTCCAATCCGTGCAATGCCTGAGAGCTGCGGGTTGGTTTGTTGGTTCTTTTTTTTTTCCTCCTGGAGTTTTATTTTTTGCTCATCATGAGATATTTTAAAAGTGATCTTGAAGTTCTTCCCTTTTTTTCTTTTTTCACTCTCAGTCATTGAATCAAAACATGAAAGATTCGTGTGCAAGACATCAAATTAAAAGGAGAAAATTAAAAAACGTAAAAACAAGCAAAAAGAAGAGGTGTCCATACTTCCACGTCTACCTCCCTGCGTGTGCACGTGGAGGGATGTATCCTGCCCATGCGCAACAAAGAGACATAGCTATCAACACAAGATTTCATTTTCAATTCTTAAAAGATGAGATGGTTGCAATCAGGAAGAAAAGTGATGGGCTGAATGAAAGAGGAAAGTGCGGAGTCATTCTTTCTCTTTTTGTGGTCAATGTGTCATATCTCGGTTACAGCTGTGCTTAGGACATTTTGGTGCAGAAAAAATGAAGAAAACCTGATTTGTTTGCATTTATTTGGTGAAATTATACAGCAGCTGCATGCAAGACTGTCACGCAAATGTAGATCTTAGCAGCGTGCCCACAAAAATGCAACTGTAAAAGTGTCACAGTTGTCTTCTCCTCTGCTCCCATTTTTTCTTGTTTCCAGTTCCTCTAATTGTTATTTCACTTACTTCATTCATAGGAACTGGCTTAGACAATTCAGCATTGCAAACCAGTACTTATGGAAATTGTAACTTGTGATAATTAATCCTCTTTGGGTAAAACATGATACATTTACTAGCAAAACTCCAGTAGTTTCAGGATTTCAGCCCCAGCATCTTAATGCCATGAATTATTTGTACTGTGGATGTCTTTTAGGCTTTTAATGTGTTAAGGGGGAAGCTGGTTTGTGTGTTTGTGTCTTTGGTCTTTAGGAATGAATAAACAAGTACTGCAACAGAGTTTAAAAAGTCACCCTGAGAGTTACAGGGTTTGCTGTTTATTTTTCTCTGTGAAGATCCCAAGCTCAAACGAAGATTTGTAAGTTTGCTTGACACAGAGAGTGTATTTTGTAACTGCTCTGCAAACAGTCTGGAAATCGGACTGAGATCTGGAAATCAGGCCATGCTCTTTCTGCCTAGCAATAGTCGCCGTTTGGCTTGTGTGTTGGTGATCGATGCAACACAAACCAGTGGGTTCTCATAGGTTTCACTGGCTTTGTAGTGCTAGCCTTAAAAAAAAATCTTCCTTATATTTACAGAGTCTGAGCTGCAGCTCACTGAAATCAGCAGAAAGCTTCCTTGTTAATGTCAAAGAACTTTGGATCAGATCCATAAAAATCTGTTTCTTCTATTTGAACTGGTATGACTCCATTATGCAATATTTAAGAGTTCGTAATACTAGGTCAGAATACCCCACAGCTGCATTGCAAACTTGCTTATTTAACCCATGTAAGAGAAGAGTGTTAATCCATTTTTCCAAAAATAATTTACAATAGTCGAACCCAGGGGATTCCACAGCCCCTGGGAACTGCAGTAATTGCAGCTGCTTGTGGCAATCCCTGCTGGTCCTTAGAAAGATGGTCTCTCATACTATTAGTTATATGCACTTTAAATTTTAATTTCCCACCTGTGATTCCTGACTTTTTGCTCTGCCAGATATGGTCAGAAAGTAAATAATCTTTGAGGAATGTCACATGTCTGTCAGTCTCTGAAAAATCATAGTCATTCTGTTTAGCAACAGCAATTTTCTCAAAAATCAAACTTTTTGTGTGTGCCTGAACTGCCAAGGTGAGACCATAGATGAGATCAGACAATTAACAAGCAGCAACACTGCTAGATATTGCTGTGACTGCAGTAATGTTTAAGGTAACACTTGCAGTATTTCCACGTGTCGCAGTAGTTTGAAAGAGGTTTGCCTCTCTTCAGCAGATGGGAAAATGAAAGCAAAAGGGTGATCTTTGTGATTGGCATATGCCACCCAAGCCAGCAGCAAAAGTCATCAGAACACCTAATAATGGAAACTTCTCTTTTCTCAGACAACTGCTGCTTTTCTAATGAGAATTTTCCCCTCTCATATTAGTGACAATGTTGATTTTCCAAAGTTCAAGGGGAAACTCCAACTTGCCTCTGGCCACACAATAAATCATCCAATATCGTTCTTACGAATTGATCACCTGGAAGGGGCCATGATCTCATCGGTGGCTCAGAGAAAGGAACAGTTGATAGGAGGCAAAAACGCTCCTTTAATATGTTGTATAACTTTTTGTATTAATTAAGATGCTTCAGATGCAGAACGATGCTTTGTTCAATATTTATCTTTTTATCTGCCTAGACCTGGGAACTGTGAGCACATGGAGAAATTAATTGCAAGCTCGTTTTGTTTCACGTCAGCCTTCAGCTCGGAAACCTGACTTGCACTGGTGGTACTGAGAATGGTTTTGTCCTGCCTGCAACAGCTCTGAGACCTTTCCCTAACAATAGCTGAGAATTTGCATCAATCACCACTGTCAGATTCCAGGAATTCTCCACCAAAATGATTTTCCTTATTGAACAACAGAAACCCCAAACCAGGAAAGGGATTATTTCTCTGATGCTCCCATTGCCAGAAGGATCCTTCAATCACAGCATGCTCTACACGGGCTTCCCAATTTGTCTGTCTTGGATGAGATGTGTGAGGCTTTTTGTTCTGTTTTTTATTCCAGCTTCTCCACTGGAATGAGTTATATTCCTCTTGGGATGGAGCTCTGAACTAGGATTTTGGAGATCCACACTCAGGCTCTGAGTTCTCCTCATTTCTTACATAGCTTTGGGGAAATATTTGTGCCTGAATTGACATCTCTGTAGACTGGCAAAAATAATGACATTCTTTTGTGTTGTTAATATAGTCTATAAATTTCTTGGATCAGGGTCTCTTTCGAATAAGATTTATATGTGATACTTCGTGCAGTAGTGTCCATATCTGCTGGCAAAAAGAAGAAATTAGCAGGGGGCTTTTAAATTAAAAAAATACAATGACAGAGTCATTTTGAACAAAGTGTGAAAAGCTACAAGGTGAGTAACGTGGAGGGGTAAGACACGATGTAGCAGAGCATACACAGAGATGCAGTGCTATCTATTTTCACTCTAAGGGAATGATTTCTTGGAGAAATTGTTAAGTACTGGTCTCTCAGTAGTCCCATCTTAACATTCCCCTGCAATACAACATTCTTATCCAGACACGTGCTGTTTCTTATAGCACAGACTTCTGTTATGCAGCCAGCGCTCCTGTAAAGTTTTGTTTCAAAGGACAGAGTAGCAAAACCAACAAAACATTTAGGACAGGACAACCTCCTGTCTTACAAAACAATGAATGGAAAATTCAGCCAAGCAGGAAGCATAGGGAAGAACACCGTATTTCCCAAGAAGAAATGGATCCCAGTGTGTGGTGTGAGGTGAGATGGAGGGAGCACTGGTTGTTCTCCTGACACCAGCCTTCCCCAGCCCTGCAGTGCTGACGATGCTGGTGATATTAATAAGGTTGTTTAAAAATGTTTATCAACGTGTCCGAGATCAGCTGTGTTATTGTAATCTTAACTTCAAAATCCAGGGATTACATTCCCTCTGGAATCAGGAGACCAGTTCAAAAAGTTCAGATAGGATCCAAAGTAAAGCCACAACAGAACTCCAATGTATTTTGGTGCTCCACCTTTTATTTGCCTTGCAGATTTTGATCCTGTCATGTCCCATTCTTTTTCAGAGGCCCAAGGGCATGGAATACACTCCATTATTTTTTAAATTGATCTTTGATCTTTGCAAAAATTGATGAATTTGCAGTAATAGAGAAATGCAGAGTTTTTATCAAGATGTGGCAACAGTGCAGCTCCACGTTCCATACCAATACTGAGAACTACAGCCTTCCCTCTGTGTGCCTTGTGTCTTACTCAGATATTGCTTACAGATTTAAAGCTGCTGCATTTTATTCAAATGCTTTATTTAAGTCCAGAAATGTTGAGGACTTGTGTTTTTTATTCTTAATCAAAATCTCTACATGTCTTAATATAAGAAAGGATTGAAAATAATGACCTAAACACTCTCATCCTGCCCCAGGCCTTTTTCTTTTTTTTTTTTTTTTTTAATCTTTTTTTCAAGGGGGTTAATTTTAGACTTGGCATCTTTGCCCCAAGAACTTCCCACATGTGGTTAAAGCTACAAGCCAGGTCCTGCCACCAGCCATATTTACCAGAAACAGCAGCAGAAATTTCCAGCAGAACAGTAAAGGGGCTGCAGTTCCTGTTGTTCTGCCAGTATATTTCATCTAAAAATATTATCTGTCTTGCCAACCACTTTAATGCAATTGGGGAATGGAAGAGCTGGGAAGTCAGAAGAAAAGCTCTTTGTTAAAATGCTCAGAATTCACTCTGTTTTCTCCTATATTGTCTGCTGCTCCTTTTTACCTTAATGTCCTTCTTCCTCGTTTACCATGTCTTCTCCTCAGGCTTATGCCAGCCTTGTTAAATACCATTCACTAAAACACTAAACATTTAAGAAGTCTGTGTGCAGCTGTGTTTTAAAACCCTGCACGAAGAGAGGTGATATAAAAAATCGTTCAGCTGAAGGGTCAAAATCCTTCCTGATGTAACTACCTGGATTCGTGTCCCTGGAGCAACCTGGAAATGGCACCAGGTTCAGCTGTGCTGAGCCCCCGGCCAACCGCAGCCCTAATCTCTGCTTCCCTTCGTTTCGTTGACTCGGCCATTTCTTGGCTTTGTAGTTTTTTGTTGCTGAAGCAGAAGCTGGAAGATGATCAGAGAGGAGAGCAGAGACACTGAGGTCAAGTGTCCTTGAAGTCTGTTTGTGACTAATACATTAATGAGCTTATTTGGGGAAAATCCAAAACCAACTTGTTCTGCACCTGAGCATGATTATACTGGAGCAGAGGACTTGGGGCATTCAAACCAGCCCTTTCCTAGCAACAGAGAGAAAAAAAAAAACAAGAAAGAAAGAGAGAGGGAAAGAAGGCAAGAAAAACGCTTGAAGGTTTCTTTTAATAAAGAGGAGGAAAAAAAAGTTTGACTTCACTTTGATGACCTGACAGGATCTCATCCAGGACAGCTGTAGCCCTTCTCAAGGGGTGACTCATGCGCCGTGTCTGCCATGACCGTGCCAGGAGCAGCATCCGTACGGGGAGGCTGGACGCACCCGCACGGACACCGGCTCCACTGTCCCCTCTCAGGATGAGCCTTCGGGGACTGTCACCACAGAAGCGGCAGCACTCAGGTAGATCAGCTCCTGTGTGTGCACATGCCTCAGTGGAAGCCTCGTGGTGCTTCTGCATGAGAAATTATCCTAACTTGCAGCCTTCACTTTGCCTTTTAGATTGATGGATGGAGACACATGCAAAGAGAGAGAAAGTACAAGGAGAATGACCAGAAAACAAGTTGTGGTTCAAACCAGTCAAAGCCAGAGGAAAGCTTCTATCAACTTGAGTGCTCATCTTGCACACACTTTCATTTAGAGTTATTATTTATGACTATTATTACTATTAATTTATTTAGTGGAATGAGTGTATTCGGAGAAGAATGAAAGAAATAAACAACCTCTTCTTACTCCAAATCCAGTAGTCCAAGAGTGGCAGGATGCCCCAGATGCAGCCCAAGATGATATCAGTCATTACAGCTTGAACATTGCTTAGTGCAGAGGAGACTTTTAAGAAGATTTTTGGAGGAAGGAACTAGGGGATGCTGATGAGTATGAATAGGAAAGGTGCTGAGGACATATGAGGTAGCAAGAACATAGCCACAGTTTGGAGCAGGACCATGATGATGAACAAGAGCTAGGGCAGATGAGGAGCTCTGTGCAAGGCTGTGGGGAGGTTTCGGGGAGCTAATCCCTACCTTGCCAGGAAACCAGAGTGAGCCCCAGCCTTGGAGAGCCACATCCACATCCCAGGAGGCATTTTTCCTGGCAAATTGATTTCATGGATGCAGCCCCCTCTCTGCAACCACTGCGCAATAGAAATGTCTCTGAAGAAGACACAACAGTGCATTCCAGCTTTTGGCAGGGAGCAGAGGAGGGAGGACCTAAAAATGATAAGGAAGAAGAATAAACTGATGATGAGCACTCCGTGGGGGCAGTAACGCCTGACAGTATGACAAGGCACTTGCTTTCCATGGCTGTGACTGGCAGCGCTTCAGGAGCAGAGTGAGAAATCACCCAGGCCCGTCCTGCATGGGCAGATCAGGCTGAGAGCAGTCCCTGGATCTTGGCAACCAGTGCTCGCCTCCATCATGCTCTCTATTTGCCATGCAAGCCAAGATGATTCAGCCACCCTTGTATTCGTTTCTCTCCCCCTACTGTTGTTTTTGGCACTTCTCAAAGGGTTTTAACCCTCTGCTTTGCTTAGAGCCAAGAGCTGTGTTGTCTTGGCCAAGTAGCAGCTACAAATGTACACACTGGGATGATTATTGCCTCTTCAGATTCCCTTCAAACAGTCACTTATCCAGTGGATGAGGGATACTGGGTCAGGTTGCACAATATAATACCCAGGCATGAAGCAAAACAAAAATGAGTCGAAAAAAAAAAAAAAGAGGAGAGAGAGAAAAAGGTCCCTCCATGCTTGGGTCTACCCCTGAGAGCTGGAAGAACCTATAAAAACTTGACCCAGGTTAAAGAAGGTCTTATCCTCAACGCATATGATCTGCTCCACCTGATGCTGTGGACAGCTTGTTCCATGTCAGGCAGCAATCCCAGGAAAGCCAGCACCAAAAAGTGGAAAAGACGTTAAGTTACTTTGTTGAGAACAGCAAAAACAAACAGAAGTACCTAAATACTGCAATCTACAGGTAAAAATGAACAAGGGAAGAGCGTGGTGATTTAAGAGCAGTGTTTTCTCCTGGCTCTGCAGTGAAAGAGCTGTAGACATTGTTAGACCTGTTGTCCCACTGCACACTGATGTTTTAGACTCGTCACTCCTGTCATCAGCCTTGCAGGAGGTGGCAGGGGAACACAGGACAGTGCTTGCAACCAGCCTTCAGATGTCTTCCACAGCAAACCTCCAAATTATGAATAGGTAGAGGTTTCTCTCCCAAAAATCTGTACTTCAGAGCTGACCTGCTCTTTTTTTATGTCAAGAAAATGTGGTTCTTCAAGTGCATTTCTTGCTTCCTGGTGACATTGCTGTGTGACTGGAAAAGGAGACAGGGAGGCCGACTCTTCTCTCCACTGAGGTCCTTTACATCCTAGTGGCAGCACCACAGGTTGTGTCTGTGCATGGTAGTAATTCACTTTAATCTTCAAGCCATTTTGCTGTGCAGGAGCAGTGTAAAGCAGGAGAGTTGGGGTTTATGGTTATTCAAAATTAGGCGTAGATTGCTGAGCAGCAAGCATATTTGTGACTGCACCAGTATTATAAATGATGTTTTTTTTGCTTTTCAGCTTTTTAAAGCAACCAGTTGGATTTGGGAAAGGGAGGCAAGGCCTGTGTGTGTGCGTGTGATGGTGCAGGGGTCAGGAGAGCACTGGAGAGAGATGAATTTCCTGACCCTGTTCTGTGGAATCTTAATAACGTGTTAAGTTATTGTGCAGTGGAGGAATGCAATTAGCGCAGCGGCCAAATCCTCCTCCAGCGGGTCATTACTGCCTTAGTAAATGGAGTCTGTTAAGGCACACGGCATCCCTAAACATACCAGAGGGGCTGCTGGCCCAACAGGACCCAGGATTGATGAGAAAACTCCCACTGCTCTCTCCCCTGCTCCATCCGCCCTTCATTACTGTTGTTCTGATCAAGCAGACGAGCACATCCTTCCCTGTCCTCCCCCGGCCCTGTGCTGAGATCCACTCCCAGGAGGGCTGGCTGGAAAGGCGGATCGCAGCCCGATGGGAGGTGTCTGGGATATGTGCAGAGGCACCATCCAGCTGGGAAGTGCTCAGCTCCGGCAGCTCCCCTGGCAAAGCAGAGCAGTGATGTGGGGTACCAGCATGTGCTCGGGGGGGAAGCAGAGCAAGTTGCCATTTACCTGCTTTAAACAAGAGGGGAGAGGGCACCACACATGTAGGTGCTAACCTTCTTGCTGTTGCTTTAAACTGAGGACTGAACACCCGGGGGTGAAAGCAGGGGCTGTGTTGGTCCGTGTCCTCTCTCCTGCCCACCAGCACAACCTGCTCGCGGCGTCACCTGGGCTGCAGGTGACCCATGCTCGGCTTCTTGGGCTCCCTGAAAGGCAAGACTGGGACATGAGGAGTAGGGAAGGGATTCCTTCCCTGACAGATCTTAACTGGACTAAAGCTGGAAGTGTGGTCTCTAGGTGTGACTGTTGTTGACATATCTTGTATTGCTATCCCAAAAAGTCCTCAGAATTCATAGAATGCTTAAGGTTGGAAGGGACCTCTAGAGGTCATCTAGTCCAAATTATTAATTAAACCAAGCTGTTTCAGAGAAGACTGCTGACCTCTCTGCAGACTACCTAATAAACATCACTTGATTTTTCAAGTAATTCTGAATATTTTGGAGAAGTTCTGCTTAGAAGAAGTGCACTTCTTTCTGGCTCATGCTAGTCTGCACACATAGGCCAGGAGACTGCCTGCCCCTGGAAACAGGTGATGTTTTTAAGCCAGATGCCATGTCTACATTCTGTGCTACCCATGTGGTACTGTGACTATAAACATCTAGGCAGTGAATCTTTTTCTCTTCCAAAGAACTGCTCATTGGAGACATTCCAGGAAACCTCGGGATGACACCAGATCCAACCACGTGTGCTCTTCAAGGAGATGGGATGGATGAAAGATGCTGCTTTTCACCAAGAAGCAAAGAGCTGACTCACTCCAGCAGAGATGTGACTCTTCTGTGAAGACACAAGCAGAATGTGCAGAGCACAAGACTGCAACCCAGTGCAATGCCTTTTCCCAAGACAAATTAAAATGCAAGGCCAGATTAAAGATAGGCTTTCTAGGTTGGGGCACTCTTCTCCCATCTAGATCTTGAAACAAGTAGAGGTACCACCAGGAATCACTGTCCATCTGAGACCATTGCAAAGCACATGCCACAGACCTGTTGTCCCATGTGCCCAACAAATAGGGAATTCTGCAGTAGCAGACTGGTTATGCCCCATAAAGTCAGGAACCTGTAAATCAGAGAGAATATTATGTGTTTATAAATAAATAAATAGAACTATAGTTGTAAACATTTAAAAAATGATTAAATTATTTTTTTACCAGAGTACAGTTTACAGCTTTTCTGCATTATAGACCATCTTTATATTGCTATGCAAATTATGCCTCATAGAGAGTTTACAAATTTAATGTTCATTATTAACAGCATTATGAGTTTTTCCCCTTCCTGTTTTGTGCTATCTATAGTGTTTGAATAATACATAATTAATGTTAACTACTTGTGCCTTGGCCTTGGTGCCAGTTTACATTAGGATATTTTCTCATGTCTTTTGTCTCTGGTCATTCGAAAACGGTCTTCATGTGAATGAAACAGCCAGGTTACTTTGTGCTACTCTTTTCAGGTCTTTCATCTGCCTGACTGAAAAGGTACTGGTGGATTAAATCACTAACCTCTTACTTTTGGCAGACTTTGGTTCTAAATTGGTTTAAATGCCAAGCCTTAATAAGTTTGGTAATTTGGGCCAGACCTGTCTACACTATATTGATGATACGGTCAGAGTGGATAGGGGTATGATTTTTCAGTAGGTGTTTATTCCAAAACACCCCTAGATAAATGCAGCTATACTGGTAGCAGTCCCCTCACCCTTCCTACTATGACTTTATCTCAGGAAACTATCATAGAAGAGTAGCAAAAATCATAACAGATGGTGTGTCTACATGTCTGGACAAATAATTCCCTTTAATATAGACTTAACCTTCCAGGCCCTGAGGTATTATTGTATAATAGCCGCTGGTTCAGATAAATTGGCAGTGTCTGCTTAGGTGGCTGGAGGAGTAGGGCAGGGATACGTGTGTGGTTGCGCTGATGGTGATGAGGGAAATCTCAGGCAAGGACAGAAATGCTTTCATCGCGCCGCCCGCACCCGTGAACCTGGTCCCTGCATCGGAGGCCCAGCCACAGCGTTGCACAACGCGGGATTGCAGCCGTTATCTGCCAAATGCATCTCCCCAGTGTGTGAACGCCCAGTGCTCAAGAAAGGGCAAGACAGGCTGCTTATTAGTGAAGAATCTCAGCAGAGATGAAGCACAGAAAAAGAAAAGTGTAACCCTGGTAGACTCTGAAATGGGATCTCTCCAATCCTCACTTTTAAGGCACTAGGAAATTGCAGGTCTTTCTCCTGTGTTGAAGCAGGTAGGTCACAGAAATACAAAACTGTGGAACTGCCTCTTCACTAAGACATTTCCAAGGCTGCATCTTTCCTCCTCCAAAAAACACTGAGGTTACTAATAAAGCTTCGGACTGCTTGTAACCTCATGCTTTAAGCCCCATACAATCAAGACAGGCTGACAAATCCAGATGGTACCAACCTCCCTGTTTGTTATATCTGTTATTAAACAGAAGATCAAGATGGAGCAAGTAGGTTGTAATGGGAAACCTGAATATAGCAGCTTCAAGTCAGTCCCACCTATTGCTTTTTGGTGAGGCATCAGGATGAAATAACATCCATCTTTGTAAAAATAATTTATGGGACAGAATTCCTGTAGCCTCTGTAGCCCTAAGGGATGAGGAGACATAGGACTATGTATCAGGCTGGACTCATGACCAGACCCAGATCCTGCAGACTGAAAGGCTTTGGACACATTTCAGTAGCCTGAGCTCATGAGCTGAGGCCTCTGCCTTATATGTAAAAGTAGGATTCAGTGTAGAATGAAATAGAATAATCAAATATTGTGTCTGTAAAACAGGGAGATGAGTGTGGCTACAGATCAAAGACCTTTTTGTACCGATCCTATACAGTGTAATACTTGGACTTTTGCACAATAAGAACAGACCATTGTGTCATTTGTGTGTGCCAGCAAGGTGTCATAAATCTACTCTGGTGATTCTCTTGCACTAGGAGAATGGGTTTTGGGGATCCAACAACTTTATTCTCTTGGAGAACAGCAATAAAAATATATTTTCTCTCCTCTCTACTCCAAATAGAAAAAAATCAGCTCAGGAAAACTTTCTCAGATGCCTTTCAGAAAGGTAAAAGCTGACTTTTCTGAAAAAAAAAAGTTGGAAAAAATCTGGATTGCAGGTTGTCTTATTGCTTTCCAGGCATCTTGGTTCAAATCACTGGGAAGGCTTTGCAGGTATAAAATCAGCCGTGGGAGACCCAGGGGCTCCTCTCCTTCTCAAGTGATGCCAGTTCAGCCTTATGCTACAGGGCAGTGAGTAAAGCTCTTGCAGTTATCTGTGCCTCCTCTCCTTGTCTCTCTCTCTTACCGTCCACGTCATGTTTGCTCAATTTACTACAGAACAAGTATTTCCACTTCTTACCCTGAAGGGTCAAGTGAGGCTCATGAAAAGGAATCTGTCTCCATGCATCACCCCTGAGAGTGCCCATCAGGCCCGAGTCTGAGTCTGCTTTGTGTTGCCCAGAGAGAGGTGATGGTGTCTGGAGGAGACAGGCGTTAATCCACAGGGTTGAGAGAATATCAGCCACATGTTTTAACTAGCAAAGGGGAGCACGGCTCGCTAGGAAGGCAGTGAGTCAGCGGGCTCAGGGTTGGTCTGAGTAGGCAGGTGTGTGTGTGCAGAACAGGGAGCTGAGCGCGCTGCATTACTCAGGTTTATCTGGCTGCGAGTGCGTGCAGCTCCCACCGAAATCAATGGAAAATTATTCTGTCCTCCTGGTCAGATGCACTGCTGCTGAGCACTGCCTTGCCCTGTGCTGAGGATGCTCCCAGGCCTCTGTCAGGATGCATCAGGGAAGGCTCTACAGGGAACGGGAGGTCTCTGTTTTTCTATGGAGTGATTTTACATATGTAATATCTGACTCCATTGCTTGCAGCTGATCTTTGCCTGATGGCCTTCCTTTGAGGGCTTTAATTCTTCCCCTGAAAACCTCAAATATAGTTTGGAAAGAAACCCAAGATTGTCATTTCATGACTTTTTTTTTTTTTTTTTTTCGTATTGGAATGAAACTGAGATCTTTCAAAATTTCCCTCAAAAAAAACCCCACATACTCTAACCAAACTATAACCCATTAATCTGAATGCTCCTGGGAGATGTGGAAGATTTAGGTCTAGGTATCTTTGTTTCATTTCTTCCTTTTTTCCTCTCAAACTAGCTCAGCTGGAGTTTCTGAAGGTAAAATTTTGTTTATTGTCACCGTAACATTTGCCAGTATCACTCACATAATAACTTGGTGTCTCCAGACTGTTTCACTGGCTTCTTTGCCTTGTACATTAGAAAACACATTATTACTCTAGGCCAGAATATTATGGGATTTGCACGTCATCTTACCCATTTTAGGAAAGGATCTGATCCTTCTAATGCACCCCTTGAATTTTTACTCTTGGGGTAGACAGATGAATCACAGCACGTAGAACACCTCATACGTGCAATTGTGAAGAAAACGTAAATCTGTCATTGAATGTGCTCCTATGCTCCCCATTCCTTCCCGACTGTGGTATTTAAACACTTCATCAATGTTACTCTGTCCTTCCAACACACCTCTCGGGCAGGGCAGTTACATTACTATTTAGGGACAAGGAGTTGGGGTATAGAGATACTGTGTCGTTGGTTGGTTGGTCACCCAAGAGGCCCTTCTCAGAATAAAGAGCTAAACCTTATCTCAGTCTATCGCCTTTCCCCTCTGGAACTACAAGTAGTCATATGTTTTGAAAAGCAAAACATGTACAAGACACACAAGGGTCTCCTTTTCCAGTACAGACAATCACTGAATGGGCATTGGGCCTGTGCAGCTGCTACCGTCTCCTTGATGGCAGGGCCATGGTGGCACAGGAGCCCTGGAGGAGGCTGAGCCCAGGGCTGGCATGTGGCGTTCCTAGAACGAACTGGGCCAAGCGACCGTGCCCGGCGGCGGAGGCGCTCGGTGAAGCGCCGCGTTGCAGGGAGGCGTCAGACACCGACGAGCGGCCCGGCCCTCCCAGGGCAGGTCTGAGTCTGTCTCCTCCCAGAGAACAGAGAGAAAAGCCTAGCTGCAGTAGACGGCTGATTTTCAGCAGGCCGCGTAGTGCAAATTACAGTTAAAAACAGGCATATTTGCTATGAGCAGAAGTGGGGTAGCCCATGCATGAGAACCTCCCTATTGCAGTTTGAGCTTACATTAACTGGCATATTGAATTTTAATCTTTATTCCAGAGGTATAATTAACTAGTTACAGAGGGACCTCAGTTTTCCTGTAAAAAGGTAAACCTTCTCCTCATTTTTCTAGACTCTATTATTGAGAAAAGAAAAAAAGAAGTATGGTCTTGGTTTGAGCACCACCAGGAGAAAAAGTGGAAAAGGCAGCACTTCCCCATCTTGCCAATTAAAACCAGTATATTTAGATAGATGATATGGGTGTTCTCAGACATACCAACCTTATGATGACACTGGAAAAAGATACCAGTAGGTTCCTCTGCAAATATAACAAAATAAGCAGGAAAGAGTCAAAAATCTGTGGGGTCCAGTTCTATGCTCAGCAAGAGCAGCAGCTTCTGGCATTATGTCATGTGTGTATTTCTCATATTCTGGGTTTTACAGACAGTTTTACTTAACAGGCTCATACAAGTTGGAGCTTTTAAAGATCTGCAGAGAGGAACAATAATAAACTTCAGTCAGATCTTTGCTTGGAGATGCAGCCTTACCACAGCTGGGGAGATAGGTCTTACCAGCTCTCCATCAAGATAGCAAACCAGCAGGAGTCTGTTGCTTCTAGGAGATCTCTCTGTCCTTTTTTGATTTTTCTTTGTGGTAAAAAAGAGCTCTTCATGTTACTAAGATTTAGACCTATACAGCTTAATAGAAAATGATTTACCATGAGATTTCTCTTTTACAGGAGAGAAAAACAGGAATCAACCTGTAAGAAAAACTGTGTCTCCTCTGAAGGTGAAAAGAGAACCAAAACCCTGACATAAAAATGGGTCCTTCTTAAAAAGGAAAACGTAATAGCAGTGTGAGTGTATCAGCAATCAGCTGATGCCACCCAAGTGCTCAGTGATGTGCTTAGGCAACAGTGAAGAATCACTAATTATGTGTCAGGACGTTACGTAATAATTCTAATGTTGTATAAAAATATCTCAGCAGCAGTGTAATGTACAGGAATAAATTACAACATCAAATTGTGTTTTAAAATCTGGGAGATAGAGCATCTTTCTCTTTTGTTTTAAATTTAAATGAATGGAGAGGAAATCAGAGATGCAGTGAATAATTTTGTCATCACATATTGCAGCTGTAGGTGTTCGGGTTATATATGCTCCTCTAAGCAGCTTGCACTGATCACTGTCAGGTGTAAAGATGCTGGGCCATGTATTTTCCAAGGAGAAGCCAGCAGACCATGGTGTACTGTCCCTGAAGACTTGTCTCTCTTCTTGGTTCCTTCCTCTCTTTTCTTAGAAATGCAGGTTCATCAAAAGATCCATGATGTATTAGTTGTTCCTCTAGTGTGGCAGATCCACCTGAACGATGGCGATGGCTGGTCACGCAACAGAGTGACAAACCTGGGCAGAGAGGGAAGGTGAACCAAGACTTGGAAGCAAGACAGTGGGCACTATGGAAGAATTGGTGTTTTGTGAAGTGCGAGTTGCTCAATAAGCACAGACTTGATTTCCAGGTGCTTTATCAAAGTGAAGGGAGGTTCTGTTTAATTTGTTTAGATATGAAATCTTGCTGTGAAGATATATATTACATAGATTTTCACACAAATGGTAATTTTTTAATCATATGAAGTCAGGGCAAAATATGGGCTCATTATCCTCTTGTACAGAAAAGTGCACAGCACCTAGGAGGTGGCTGCAGGATCACGGAGAGGTCTGTGATTATAATAGTATAGAGCAACAGTACAGTTCTCAATACATATAAAAAATACATTTGAAAAATGGTGAATAGTCTGAATACTTTTGTTCCCATTACTCCTGATCACTAACATGAATCTAACTAATTTGCAGGACAAATTTATATTCTTAGATTTTCAAAAGAACATAGGGAGAAATTAAGCCCAGACAGCGTTTTGAGGATAAAGAGGACTACCCTGTTCAGAAATCCTGGGCATTTCCTATTTTTTTTTCTATCTATCTCCTCTGAGTCCTGAAAGATTAGCTTTGTATTTAAATAATTAAAGAGTAACACAAATCCATAAATCTTGCAATAAGGAGATGCAAAGTCACAGTGTCACAAAGCAACTACTATTTCTTTTATCGAGAGGCTCTCTGAAATGAGAGAGCCAGTAGTAGACAGCTTTGTCACTGCCTTTTCACAAGTGAACTGTGCCTCACCTCTAGTCCGACACTTATTTCCCACATATTATTCCACTTTCTCAGCTCAATGAGCCACTACATAATTATCATATTTAGTCATTATACAATACTTTTCTTCCCATGTTAATAGCCAGAAAAGCTAAAACAGAGTTTGAGACTAACATTTTCCAAAGTGACTTCTCATTCTGGAAACTTCAGGTTTCTAATTGAAGGAACCTTGGACTGATGTTCTGAAGATATGAGTACCTACAGCCCCATGCTGACCACATTTTCCAGTCGTGAATTGTCAAATGTCTTTTCTCAATTTGAAAAGCACTTTGCCTGATTTTAGAAAGTGCTGAATACCCAAACTCTGGGAAAATCAGTGTCCACTAGAGACACTGAGTTCCTCTCCCCCATAGTTGGTTTTGAAAAGCTTGGCAATGGGCTTCAGCTTCAGTTATTGAAATCTCCAGTCGTAACAGCATGAATTCACATGTCTGAGGAGAGACTATATTCTTCTGAAGCTGTCATATGGTGAACTGCTTTTGTCATTTTCAGCATTTACATCCAAAAGACTTTTCAATGCTAATATTTTTATTAGATTAATGAGCAGTAATTTTCCCAGGACTCAACTAACTAATATTTCCCAACTTTCACTATATCTGTCTTCTTAGTGAAATATAGCCACAGCCTACAGTCAATCAGCTCTACAGGCAAACCTTCTTCTACTCCTTTTGATATTGCTTTGGACAACAGGGGCAACAGTTTTCAGGAGCATCAGGAGCCCTTTTCCAAACACGTCACTGGAAACCTGACAATGCTTGAATGAGAAAATGCAAAAAGGATCATTGTGGTTCCTGCAGAATTCCCACAGGGGAGCCTGGATATCATATAGATATATCATATCATATATGCTCAGACATTGCAAAATTAAGAAGATTCCTCCCACAGATATGGAAAGCACTTGGGAGAGTAACAGGTTTTCAAGGAACCTTCTTCAATTTCATTTAAATGCCATTGTTAAAGGAAAACACACTGTAGAGATGCCATTGTACGAGTGTGTTATTTATGCTTCTTACCAACTCCAGTTCCCCATTTCCTAATTTTACAAGCCTAGGGATGATATACTGAAACATAAGTCCTGCAGTCTCTCCCTGAGACCTAGAAATCCAAACATGTCCTGCTTGTTGCTCACAATAAAATTTTGCCAACTGAAACTTAGAGGTTTTGCCAACTGAAACTTAGAGGATGACTCCACTTTTCACACTCAAAAATTTATATTTTACCTTTCCAAATCCATTTACAAATGCTAATTGATGAATTCGTACAGGACTGAGAAAATGAAGAAACAGTAGTGTCCATTCAAGAGGGGCCCGGGTAATAAAAAAAGAATTCTTTTGGCTTAAGCAGGAGTAGGTCAATGCATAAGATGAAGGAAAGGGAAGATGATTAAAAAAATCACTTTTTTTACCGGATGGTCAATGAAACAACACACATGCTTTTATTTTTCTGAGGAAAAATGCAAGCTTGAATGACAAACTCAGGTAGCCTGCCACAGCTTTGGTTAATTCAGAGGCTCGATCTGACACTGGCTGCAACATCAAACTATGTTTCCTAATGAAAAAAGTCTTGTTGATAAAATGCAAAACATCCATTGGCAAAATCTTAAAAATAGGCAGAAGCACTGAACATTGGAGAAAGGAAATTTTCTATACTTGAAATTGCAACAGCCACATATTGAAAACTGACACATTCTGAGCTCATTTTTCTATGGAAAAAAAAATAAACTAAAGCATTTGTATTTAAGAAACAAAGAACAGAGGGACATGTGACAGATCAGAGAGACCAGCCACATCGTACAAGACCTTTCATGAACTTTGCATGCCCTTTATGCTAGAGTAACACATATTTACAGGTTAGATCTCAGCTCTGTATTTTTATGGAAGAAGAATTTCAGTGACTTCCCCTCCCTATATTCTGCCTTCATTTCAGAGGCTTATGCACAGATATCTCCTTTTTTATATGCCACTTGTAAGTGGCCCCTTCTAAAAATTGGAGGAAAACAAAATTATGAGCTTTCTATTTTATCTCAGCACCTGCAAAGCTTCCTGATACAATTCAGTGCAAGTGATCCACTACAGGAGAATGAGGTGCTCAAGGAGGATACATTTCCTCCTCACTGAAGAAGTAAAAATGGAATCACCATTTTGACTCATTTAAGAAGTAAACTTCTCTGAAGATCACATGCCTGCCGAGCCAATGTTATTTTTGGCAGCAGTTTGTGGAAAGCTACGGGTTTTGTTTTGCCACATCTGTTCTCTCATGTAGATTCTGCAATAGATGAGGCTCTTCCACCTTGTGCATTTTTTTTTCCTTCGGTGCAGGGGGGAGGAGGGAAGGAGGTTGGTTTTGAATATTGCACTGCCCTGCAATAGTGTATTTTCACAGCAGAAAAAAGTTCCCCGCTCTGGGCCTTAAACACTGTTTCCAGCTATTGTGTATATTCCCCGACCCTTACACTGTTTTTAAGAGAAATGATTTCTTTTGCAGATGTTTAAATGCATGCACGCACTAAAGAGACTGAGGACCTTTACAATAAATAGGGAGATAGGGCACACAGATGTGCCCCAGACAAACATGACCAAGAAAGGAGGGGATACATTATATTGTGCTGAATGTGGGTAGCTTTGAAAATCTGATAGACCAAGTGAGGTGCTGTTTTTTTCAAGGAACCAGGGCTTGTCTCGTGAGTTCAGAGGCCAGGGTGTGCTGATGGAGCCCATTGTGTCACCCAGCAGGAATTAAACACACGTGGTTTAGTGAAGCCTACGGGCGAAGCTTTGGTGCTTCTTTCAAATATCAGTCTTGTTTTTTAATGGCAGTTCCTTTTGTTTATGCTGCAGTTGCCCTTGCTGGAATGAAGACACAGTTTTGTTATTAAAAAACGATTAATTGGAAGTTGTACATCAGTGCTTCTGCGATGTGCAAGAGAAAGCATGCACATACATGAATCTGTGAATACATGAAGATATAATAATGATGCCCAGAACTTGTTTGAGTTGCAGAGTGATGCATTCCTTCGGGACACTTTGTATTTTTTTTCCTTTTTTTTTTCCCCTATCAACTTTCTCATTTGTTTTAGGGAAGGATAATTTGAGCTGGATTTTTTCCCTTTCTTTCCTTTCAAAAATACGAATACCTCCTTGCTTGATGGCTCAATCTGCTCTCCTTCACGCAAATTTCTTTTCAACAGTTTAGCAGTGAAAACACTAGGCCTGTCTCTTGGTCAGAAAGTTATTGTTTTCATATCTCTTGAAGCAAGACCCTGGTATAGCTCCACTCACAAATTAGCGGTTGTGTTGAGTGAACAATTATGTCAAGGCAATATTAATCTGGGGGCCTAGAGAGAGCACAGAGGTGCCTGATTTCAGCAAAGGAGTAAAGGAGGAGGTGCTGAGAGGACAGCCCATGTGAACTCATTAGATAAATGCACAACACACTGGTAAGATCCCCTTAAATCATTAAAGACTACATATGTTTACATCAGCTTTTCTAGAGGAGTGCCTGGTACTCAAAGATAACAGAAGTTTCTCTCACTGGATGTGGACTTATATTAAAAAAAATATGTGAAATAGATACTTTTCTCCTCTTTTTGTTTCAGTGTAAACATCCACATAGGAAATGGTTTTAGCACCAAAACAATCTCAAATGAGTGAATGTGTTATTGCAAGCCTCCTACCACCTCCAGGCTGATGGACCTCAGAAGTGTTCCCATGAAACTCCTATTTTCAGAGTATTTTTATGAAATGCTGATGAAATGAGAAGCTTGAGACTTTCTAGCAGCAATTGCT
This sequence comes from Crypturellus tataupa, assembly GCA_034781795.1. Lineage (NCBI taxonomy): Eukaryota > Metazoa > Chordata > Aves > Tinamiformes > Tinamidae > Crypturellus > Crypturellus tataupa. The sequence continues at coordinate 5,217,004 of JAWLRI010000180.1, forward strand.
CCGGAAGAGGAAAGTGAGTGCGTGCCTTAATTTTCTGAATCTGGAATCGTCCAGGAAAACTGACACCAAAAATATTTTCCTATGTACCCTAGCAAACCCAAAGTGCTGAGTTTCGCACGGCCGCTCTGTTGCAGAGTTGTGCTTCCTGCGTGGGAGTTGTGCCTGCTGACGAGCGCGGCATGGGAACGCCGAGCTCCGGGCTGTCCCGTGCGCAGCCCTCTGTCCTCGAGCCACCTGGGCACGGCCTCGTCCTCATGGACCCTGCTCGCACCTGCCGAACCTTCAGTGTTGGTGGTCACCTGCAAGCCCCAATGAATGAAACCTTCTCATCTACACCAGGGCTGCAACAAAATTATACAGATTAAAATAGGAAGGAAGGAAAATGGAAGGAAAACCAAGAAGCTGTATGCTTTTGGACCAGGAACAGCTTTCAGAGAGTCATAAGTCAACATGCGTTAATTCATTTCCCTTATTCTGACAGGGAATTAGCACAACTACATGCCGAACAGTTACTACATGCCATGTTGATATCCGTCACATAAATTTCTCATACGGAAGTGAAGGGCCTTGTGTAATGGATATGAACCCTTGGGCCACATGTAGCTTCTCTTAGTTACTTTCCTCAAATCTCCTAAAAGATGTCCCAAGGATGCACAGCTCAACAAAGCCCTATCTGGAAATTCATAGCAGATTATACAGATCTACCCGGGCTGTTAGATAGACAGAAGTGGAAATTGGGTATGAGGTTACTATGAACAATAGGACTAAGACAGTCTTGTTGTAAAGGTAGCTCCTTAACAGCTCCATTTAGTGATGAGTGAGGTCTGGCTTGCAAGCACATGAAATACACCTGTTTTCGTGTAACTTTGCCTTCAAAAAACATTCTGTGATTCCAAAGCTGAGTCACTGAAGCTTGGAGTTCCTCACCTGAATCTGCCTGTAAGCACCACAAACTGTTGAGGCTTGTACAGTGTTTGTACAGAGTTTGGTTATACCTTGGCAGATAAAATAAACCCTGAAAAATGGAGGCCACTCCACTGAAAACACAAATCTCAGCTTGTCTATGACAGAGGACAGTGTTTATCTTTCCTACCCACATATCCTTGTTCATCTTCAACCCAGGAGCAGGGCTAGAAGCAAGGTGGGTATCAGCTCTCTTTTCATGAACCTTTAACCTTTCTGATAAGTTCAGGCAGCAAAAGTGATTTTTTTTAATGCTACAAAAGGTATAGCATATTGTTAAGAGCATGCTGATATCTATTTCACTATTTTCTCAGTCTGTGCTGTTTTGATTTTAATTTTTTGCCTCAACATCAAAATGAGATTAGAGCCAGACTCATGTCAAGTGTCCCACAGCTAACCTCTAGACTAATTTTTTATTACCTTGAAGTGAAGGCTTGAGAAAAATATTTATAGGCCCTAGAAGAACTGTAAAAGTTTGCAAGCATTTAGGGATTTTACTCAATAAACCTTTATGTGCCCTTCATGCACCCATTCTGCTCTGAGAAAAAGTGAAAAATAAAAATAAAAAACTCATGGAAATAGTGCTCTGACAGTAAGTCGAAAACCTCATAAACTCCAGATAAAGCAAATACCCACACACTGTTGGAACTCATCTGTATGTAGTCTACGGGACAAGTTCAAAGACAGGGAGAAGAATTGGGATGTTTCAGGCTGCTACAGATTTTCTCCTTTATTCCCATTTGGCCATTTAGGCCACAACACTGTCAGAATTGTTGGGAGTTTTTGTTTGTTTGTTTGTTTGTTTTACATTGTTACTGTGTGTCCAAATTCTCTGTGATTCTCCTCATTTATTTGCTCTTATTGTGCCCCATTCAGTGAAAATTCATTCCTTGTACCTGTAGTCTGCTCCATTCCCACCTCCTGATTACTGAACAGCCTCCTTTTCCTATCTTCTTTCCCGCACTTTCCCCCTCTTTCAGTCTGCCCTAAGGGCTACTTTTCTTTCTCAGACTGTGGCTTTAACCAACTATCCTCCAGGGAACCCTCTATGAGTGTTACCTCGTGGCTTGCCTTGGATTCCAGTATTCAGTCCAAATGCTCTCGGAGAGTTTGCTGTCCGTGATGGTTTTAAGGACCTTTTCATCTATTTGCTTGCAAAGTGCTAAGCATCCTGACTTTTCCAATAAATAGATAAGGCTGGCCTGGAACTTGGTGCAAGAAATGGAGGGGAGTATGGAGCCCATATTCTGGTTGTGTACCTGGTCACACATTTTGTTCTGTTTTAATTCAGATTGAAATAGAACTCGGGAAAGCACTTTGTTTTTCCCTTGTACCAAACATTGTAAAATAAAAGCCCATACCCATATTCTTGAGCAGGTAAGACAAATTATAGAGGGAAAGGAATGTCAATATCTCATTTTGGGAAAGGAGAGCTCAAAAGCAGAGAAAAATGAAGCGTCTCACAGAGAAGACCTTATGGCAGAACTGAGAACCTAACCCAGGCTGTTCTTGGTTGATATTTTTGGTTAAATTCATTCAAAATCCAGTCCATCAAATGAATATAAAACATTCAGTAGTCTGAAAATCCTTCAGTCCATAGTTCATGCTGTGGAAATGTTGCCCCATCAATAAATCGTTTCGACAGGCTGCCCAAGACCATGCCCATGTGTTGAAAATACTCTTTCATAATAACATGCCATTTCTGGCAGAACAGCGTTCAGGACAAGCATACCACACTGCCTCTTCTGAAAAAAAAATTGGTCTAACTCCAAATCCAAGGAGAATGCAATGCGTCTTTCAGAGGATGAGGAGAGTATGTTGGAGAAACTGGATAGAAGAGCCATAGATCCATATTTTTCAGTTCTTCAGTGCACAATGAATTTCTGTCATTTCAATGACTATAGCTTGTCTGATTCAGTTACAGTCCCAAATATGATCTGATTCCTGGGGGGGAAACTTTTTTTTCCTTGAGTAATTTTTCTACTCAGCTTTATGCTCTCATTTGTCATTTGCAGTAAATACACTGAATTTCAATTTTTATTTCTTTGCAAAAATATGTCCAGAAGGCTGAGCTGGCTGCTGCACCAACATGAATCTGGCTGGGGGTTGGGTGAAAGTGCCACCTAGTCTGGAAGGGAGCTGTGGTCACGCTGTGACACAGGACCATGACATGCTCAAGGTGTGTTTGCAGCCCTGGATTTTGTCCCCTGATTGCAGACCTAGGTCCGTTGGAAGAGAACTTAAACACAACCTAAATATGTAGTTTGTCTTTCTGTGTGAAGCAGAAAAGGAAGGGAATTAAAGTAAAATAAAGAAAGATAATAACTGCAGCAGAGACTTGTCTTCATGTTCTGTCACTCTACACCATTTGGTAAGTGGCTGGGGGAAAAAAATGGAAAAGAGTCCTCATTTTTTTGATTTAGTCATGAGGAAAGTGTTCCCTTAAAGATGAATTAAAATAAAAAAAATATTGACTATGACTAAACCTATTCCAACAGGAAATCAGGGGTACACTTTCAACAGGAAAGGCAAAGCATCACAGGAACCATTAACCAAGGGATGGGGAAGATTCTTCATCCCTAGTTACCCTTCAAGCTAAAAACAAGAAACAAAACAGTGTGCAGTTTTCAAAGCGCTCAGAAAAGCATATCCAAAAACAACAAATCCAAGGCTTTCCCCAGTGCTCATATAGATGCCTAAACAAAGTGAGGAAATAGTTGGATAAAAAATTGCTGGAGCTCCAGGGAATCATAGAGCTGATCCCTTTGGAACGTTTCAGCATTAGGAACAACAGCCCCATAGGGGATGGGTCTGGGCCTTTTTTTGAGACATCCACACTCTTGAGGATATTCTGAAACACCGAAGCACCTTAAAACCACAGGTCACCTACCAGAGGGGAAGCAACCTTTAGAAAATGTGAACATGCAACCACAGGCAGTTGCTACCTGGAGAAGCTGAGGTCACGGCGAGGAGCCTGGGAGGACGAAGCATTCGTATGAGGTACGAATTTGTAAGAATCTTCCCCAACATACCGTGAAGTAATTTTCCACCCAAGAAACACCAAACAGCAAAGCTGTAGTGAAAAAAAAAAGAAACGCAGATGAAGAGAAAGGGCAAAAGAAGTGATGAAGGGCAAAAAAAAAAAAAAAAAAAAAAAAAAATAAAGAAAAAAAGCGAGCAGAAGTACAGATGGAGATGAGGCAATTCAAGGAAAGTTGTCTCTCTCCCAGACAACGAGAAGGGATGTCTGAAAACTGATGAATCAGGGGCCACAGGCAAGGACAGGAGCAACAAGGCTCAATTGTATGACCTGAGGCACAGGGAGGAAACTGGAACAGAGAGAGACGGCAGAGAAAACTGACAGATTTCTGTGGGCATTACCATGCTGTGTGTGCTCTTCATAAAACATTTATAGGGGAGGATGCCTCAGTCCTTTGATTTGGCATTCAGAGCCTCGACCAGCTTTAGACCAGGCATTTTCTTTCTCTCTTTTTACTTTGTCCTCTCTCTAATTTTAATATAAATTAGGAAGAAATGTAGCCCCCAATTTTAGCCCACAGAAAACAGATGAAGAAGCATATCAGGTACACCCAGGTCCCTTAAAGTTGTGTTTGTCCCTGGTTTTAACAATTTAATTTGAACGACGATTAAGAAATAATTGAATCTTTTTTTCTCACCCTAGCAGTGTTAACATGTGAGCATGAAGAAATGCTTACTGATCTTGGCAGGATCCAGAGCTGGAATAAATGATTCCAGCTGAAGTTAGAATTATGTCTGTCAACTCACAGCTAAATTTGGGGGCGAATATGTATTCCCTTTACTGCAGTAAATGTCACTTTCCTCATCCTAACACATCAGTTCCCAAGGATGTCGATGCAATCCACTGTAACACCAAAATCACTATTGCAGTGATATTGCTCCCATAAAGTGCTGGACGGAGGCCCGATCGACTGCATCGGACAGCAATTACATCAAATCAAGTTCTCCCTTCCTGGACAGTGGCGCAAACGCAGAATATCTTCCCTGCAGATTGATGGAGCCACAGGAGAGGAAGTGCGGGCGGATGGAGGTGCTGAGGGAGCGATCACGCTCATTCCCATTTCCCGGTTCGGGAAGCGTGAACTGCTTCCCCAATAGGCGTGTGCAAGGAGGAGAATTGACGCACTCAGCAATTGCAAAGCCTAAAAAGACCCTCAGCATCCAGGCAGTCCCGATGAATGTATCTCTGACTCCCATCCCCATGCACGGCGCATCTCGCCTGGAGTGTAGAGCGTTTGGCCAGGTCCCAGAGGTGCGGAGGGAAGGGGTCTCACCTGCTACCTGCAATCAATCCTTGCCCGTGGTGTCGAGACGCCTTCGCAGGGGTCACTCGGCAAGGCTGAGCCATTGCTCTGTGTTTGTCAGGGGGGATCGGTTCAATGCTTCCTCCAAGGGTCACTGGCAAAGGCTGGCAGTAATTTTCAGCTAGGTATGTGGAGAGCAGGGGGAGGGAGAGCCTGAGGCGCTGCTGGCTTCAATAAATACTTAAGGAATTTAACAGCCCAGTGCAGACTTTGTGTCAGTGCGTGATGATGATGTGATGGGGCTCGTGCACCGGGTAGGAAGAGGCTGGCATTAAACATCGCTGCTGCAGGGCAGCGCTGGGGGCAAACCGAGGCACCGACGTGGTGACCCGGCTCTGTGCCGATCCTGCAGATCATCAGGATATCAGCACCCACGAACAGTGTCCTGGATGCACAAAACTGGACTGACTCATGTAAATGGAAAATAGAGACCAATATTAATCTGCTGACCAAAACTGCACCACATCACAATACGGGCATTACTCATGCTGGGTCATTTCTTAAATATAGTACAATCATGCAATAGTCCTCGGCCTACAGGGTAAGTAAGGGCTCCTTTATAATTTTTTAAACCTAGGAATTAGATTTTTCTTTTGTAGCCTTAAAGAGCTAGAGATTTCAATAGAGGTTTCCATTTTGCAAAATGAAGGCACAATAACTACAGGAAGAAAAGGAGATTTTCTGGGCATAGAGCCAAACCAAGACACAGGTCACCTGGCTCCTATAATATTCTGTGCCATAGACTCCCCATCTGCCTTCTGGCAAGTCATTTATTCTCCCCTCATCCTTTGTGCTGCAGCTGTAAATGGGGATAATAACACATCTCAACATCATAGGGCAAATGTGGGAATAACTACGATGGTATCAGTGAAACAGTTGCATAGTATGTTGGTGGGCTAGATAGATTACTGTCCCCAAGCGATCCCTGCAAGCTGCACAGCCCTCTGAATGATGATCCCTCTGGTTATTTGTACCTTATTAAGCCTAAGCTGAGACTTACATTATCTGTCACGGGTTTTACACATACCCAAACGCTCTGCGCAGTGATCAGGTTACACCAAGTTACAAGTGACTCCCCTGAAAGTAGATCATCCCTTCTGAAGACAACGGAGTTCAACAGAATTAATTGATTTGTTTCCCAAGTAGATAAATAAAGAACAAGGAAGAAGACAGATAAGCTTAAGTAAAAGAAGAAACTGTTCTGCATTAAAGAAGATTTAGTTGCTTGAGCTGTACTGGCCAAAGGGGTAACCAGCACCGGATGCCTCCCAGCTTGTCCAGGGCACAGCACAGAGCAGAGCCTCCTCCTGTGGAGGTTTCCACCACCTCAGCCCTGCAGTGTGGAGGCGTCCAGCTTTCTCTCAGATGAATGTGTCAAGCTAGCAAAAATGTCTCATTTCTGTAAAAAAACAAACAGAAAAGACCATTTAGAGTGATATGATCCTGGGAGTGAAATGAGAATGGGTCAGAGCAGAGTGAGGGAGGACAGCTGGTGGTGACGACCAGATGCCTGGAGCTGGCACCTGGGCTCTTCCTCCACTGACACCAGTGTGTGCAAGAGGCAGCATCTGTCCTCAGCCACATCCACTCTTCCTGAAGAACGTTTTCTCTCTAGGCCTGTGAGCACCACACACGAATCCTTCCAGGTTAGTGGGCCAAAGCAAGGAGGAATAAGGATATAAGCTACCCACTGCTGAGTATGTCTGAGGGATGATATAAACGAGAGAGAAATAAGCCAGTGTGACATACAGGCTGAGGAGGCCAGAAGCAATGGTAAATTATTGAAAAATTCTGGCTTGTCTATACTAATTTACTAAATGAAGCTAAACCTATTTAAACAAGGCTTAAACCATTTTAAGTGTGTCGAGTTGGCACCAAAGTAACTTGATCCACTTTACATTGATTTAATTACACCACTGTGATTTATAGACCATGCTGTTGTGTCCCATTGCCTAGACTCCCTTAGTTTCACCTTTGAATGGAGTTCTTAAGGGATGAGCTCTGCAAAGTATTCATTTTTAATGTAAATTTGGAATGCATTTAATTACGGCTGCCAGGAGAGTGGGCAGCCAGCATCCCCACAGGCATCCCACATTATGCAGATTAGATCTTTAAGGCTACATGGAGAATCTCTCCATCCACTCCTTATCCCGGTGCTGATACCACCACCTCAAAAATGTCCAGTATGAACCCAAAAGCAAGGAAGAAATGAAATTTGCTTGTGACTCGGGAGAGCCAGTAATTCCTGATATTTCATTAGGCAATACCTCCATTAGGAGCATGACATTTGCATTCATGTTTTAGAAAGGGATAATTTATGCGTTATGTCTTCTATCTTTGTAAGAGAAGATTCATGTCATAAGTGTTCAGCAATCATGTTTCATAGATATACACATGCACACATGCACTCACTATGCATTATTTTTATATTCCATAATCTCCGGGCATAAACATTCTTGAGAAAAAGTCTGGGGAAAAAGAAGCTTTTGGATGTTGTCAGACTGTGAACAAACCAAGGGCAAAATAGTGTTATCTCAAACAACCTAAATAACAGACATATTTCAAACTGGAGGAAGTAGTCTATGCAAATTGTTGCACACTTACCCTATTTAATATACTCTATATAATTTATGGGATTCTGCCCTAAATGGTAAGTTTATTCTTTGTGCGGAAGGGAAAGATGAGGAGAGAGACTTTGTTCCCAGGGAGCCTGAACCCAGTAGGATGCAAAGCACATTCCTAGGTGACTTACAGGAGTAGGATCAAATTTCAAATGTGAACAACTACAGATAGTGACTGCCGTGGCTGCACTCCTGGGGAGTCTCTGAGCGCTCTCCTTTACCCCCTTGCCACGTCCTATGCCAAGAAGCTGTGTGGTCATGATTGGGCATGCCAGTTTGGTGGCATCTGGGGATTTCCCTTCCTGCTGCACTCGGGAGCTTTCTGGCTGCACTGAATGAAAGCAGTTGAGCTCAAAGTAGAACTTGCATTGTCCAGGGCTTGTTTCTAGTGAAAAATCCCTTATGAGTGCTGTATAATGGAAGTGCATAATAAATACAATTCATCACGTGGCTCTGAATTTCATAAGTGGATTCCCAACCATGAGCTGAAAGATTTATACATATGGGGAACTTTGGCCGAAAGGTTCTATGCAAGTGCAAATGGTTATGACTTTTGGAAAGATCATCTTGGATTATCCACTCCAGCCACATGCATTCCCGAAAATGCATCAGCAGCTTGAATGATTTGATACAAAACAAATCACTGCCCTGTATTGCCTAGGATGACTGATGGCTCTTGAATTATCTTTTTGACTGTGCTTTTCATCTTAATTAAATAGACTGACTGGACCAGGCCAAGCATTAGAACCAGCCAGATTTTTATTATTCTGGCTATAATACATTTAGCGGGTCTGGTATAACCCTCTCATGTAGCCAAAAAAGACAGCTAGCTACAGGATCTGACTGCAGATCCACTGTTCCAAATGCTCTGAACCCTCCTTTCATCTGCTCCCTGTCACCACTGCACCCAGCCTCCCCAAGACACCTAATCTTAGGTAGCTTAGACAGATTTTAATTTCATTTGCTAAACTGCTCAACCATTCCTTTGAAGTGTTTGAGATGGCAGACCAGAAAACATGAATAAAAATATTCACATTAAAGCTGTATTCTTGCTCTGATTTGTGAGTTACATAGGCAAAGCAGGGGAATGATCCAGGGGATATGTCAACAACCGAGAAAGAACAAGAGCTTAAACCCAGGCAGTTGGGCTTCAGCTAGGAAAGCTCTAACCTCAGAACACTTTCTGGCTTTGTTCAACTCATTGCAGGCCCATGCAGAACAGCCCTGGCTCTACCTCAGCAGGGGAAGCACTATGGCCATTTTGCTGCAGGGTTTGCCCAAGTTAATTATTTCCCCTGCAGATCCTTATTATTTCCCTCGTGCCTTAGGGGAGCTGCCTATCCCTTCTCCGCAGCTGACCCCAGCAGTGCTGGCACATCGGGCCCTTCTGATGCATCACTGCTCCCTTCATCTGAGGGATTTTGCAGATTTTCAAGGCATCCAAAATTAAAACACACATCCACAAGCTCTTATATGTCTTTATTCATATATATTATTATTCTAAGGAACACACATTTATTCATACACAGTGGAACACAAAAATACATTTTTTTACCATCCTGCTTTAAGAGCGATGACCTATCACTGTTCACTGGTCTGTCCAGAGTCATTTCTGAGCCCATTTCCCCACACTGGCTTGGACGAGTGGGACGTTTCTTGCTGCACCATGCAAGTCCCTCCAGTAGCAGTGTCCAGAGGCTGCAAACACTTTTTCTGTGTGAAATTAATTGAGCTCTGAGGGTCAGCGGGTTACGAGCAGGCTCATTATGACAAATGATTTCTGTCTGAGTAAGAAGACCTTTGGGGTCAGTTCAGGATTCAGCCTTGATTTTGTAATTACGCCTGCCTCAGGCCTTAAACAAACTAAGTGTCCCTTAACATGTGCAGGGAGGTAGCCTGGAGATTAAGGAAAGAAGTAGAAACAGGCTGTCTTAGCCTAAGAGGAGAGATTTTTAGCTGAAACTTGTAAATAAAACCCCTGACAAGCTCAACAGACCTGGAGACGGGCTGAGAGCCTGATGGGGAGAGATCGCGAGTCTCGAGGAACTCTTTATCCCTGCAATGATTACAAGAAGTCCAGCTGGGAAAAGCTCCTCATAATTCCTCGCTGCCTGCAAAGGAGACGCTTCCCTGTGCCAAGCCCCAGCGCATAATGCGCTGCCAAACAGGCAACTCTATTGTACGGGAAACAGTTTTAGTAACTTTAGGGCTTAGTTTGTGACTCATATGATAGGCTGGACTAAGGAGATGTATGCCAGAAAATCAGGCCAGATTCTAACATCCAGTGAAGTGATTTGGTTCAGTATTCGTATGGGGCTTTTTGTTCACAGGTGGTGCTGGAGGCCTCTAGGTCAACATAATCCCTGTCCAGGTGCCTGCTGTGCTCTTAGAGATGATGTAGAGAGCGATGGGGATGTCCATGTGCCGGAACGCACCTCTCCTCACTTCACTAAAGTCTGAAGTTTGAGTTATTTAGCATTTTTCATCTCTCTGCTTGAAGGAGATGGACACTTCTGCCGCGGTGCAAAAGCTCTCGAGACTCCTTGCCACCGGCGGGGGTGGAATCCACCGAGCTGATTTCTAGCTGCAGCGGCAAAGCCGCCCAGCTGCTGCTTTCTCCAAGTCTTCCGAGTCTCAAGGCCGCG
>JAWLRI010000180.1:5227675-5264072 GCA_034781795.1 Crypturellus tataupa
TTCACTAAAGTCTGAAGTTTGAGTTATTTAGCATTTTTCATCTCTCTGCTTGAAGGAGATGGACACTTCCAAGCCATGATTCATCCTGTCCTACAATAAATGGGAAGTACTAACTGCAGATGAAGCTTCTCTAGAGAAATCTCTATTTCCTAAAACTTAAAAGAAGGATCTTTAAATTAGGTGAGATGGATGTGCCCAGGCTGGTACCCTGGAGCCCCAATCAGACAGAGCCCAACTTGCCCAGGACTACTCGGCATGCTCAACTCCTTACCTACATCTCCTACAAAGGAGCTCTCTTCTGATTATTTTACATTAACCACAGTGATATGACAACTGCTAAGTAATATTGGCCAGAGTAACTCAGAAAAATGCTCTGCAAATATACCTAGGACTTTTCCCTATGAATAAAGATGATTTCATTTGGGTTTGGGTTTCTCAAAGAATGCAGTTAATAATGTGCGATGATACTATTTACAGTGTCTTCCCTGTGCTGACCCATAAAATGATATCCGAAGAGCCTGGTCTCGTCTCTGCTTCAGATTCCAGGAAGAATTCAGAGCGTGGGTTAGGGGTGCAAGTCCCGGAGGAGACTCCAGGGAGGCTTCAGCCTCCTGTCCTCGCAGGGAGACAGCGGGTGATGGGGAGTGGGATGCACCATGCCAGAGGCCAGTGCATTCTGCAGCCCGGCCTGGGACGGGCACCGGGATCCTTCTCTGAGCAGATTCCCTTTGTGGTCATTGGCAATTCCCTCGACCCCAATTTTTAGAATTGGGCGCATGTAATTGCATGTTTCATTTGCCTGTGTAATTGCAGTAATTGTGACGATGGTTGTGGTAACTGGACATGAAAACAGTCGATTAGACATCCGGACTGGAGGAGACTGAACTGCCCTCCAAGGAGTGTTTTAAGCCATATCTTTTTGGCTGTTTCACCCACGGTGGTATCTTTTCAGTAAAGATAGCAATGTGCAGTTCGTACTATGTACTAGACTATATAACCAAGTCAGTCATTTCCCATCAGAACCCCAAAAGAGTGGCATTTAGAGACAGCAAAGATAGTCATTGGCAAATAAGTTTGGTTTATAATTTGCCAACACCTGAAGCATAGAAAAAGCACTAATGAAGCTGTTAAGGCAGGAAACTCTATTAAGAACCCAAGGGAGAAGTTGCTTCCCTGATTATATATAATAGGCACCATGTGCTCTTAGTGTACCCAGGAGTTGTAACAAAACTCCCTGGAGGATCGTGTCATTTTGCTGGCCTGCAGCCAGAGCTGTCACTCTGAAAGTGCAGTTCTGTATGAACAGTGTCTCTGTGAGAAACGGCATCATTTGGTTTCATGCTATGGTCTCTTAATCATCTAATATCAGATGTGTTCGACTTACAAGTGAAAACAATTCTGGGGCTGGGGTTTGTTTAGATTTTGGTGTGGTTTCCTTCTGCCCTCACCGCCAGTCCTGTCGACTCAGGATTTTGATGGAAACATCAGGGAAAATTCTTCCTTTCTGTGCATCATTGCTCTCAGGGAAGTTTTTATAGGCCAAATCATGTCCTCAGGTTAGGTCCTTGAAATTCCAGCTCTATTTTGCTTCTGCTCAGTTTCGTATCTATCAGTAGGGTTTACACAAGTATTCATGATGGGAGCTCAGTGTCCAGTGATGCTTTTAGGGAGAGGGGGCAGCAACCCCCCTTCAGCTGTGTTGTTTCAATGCAGTGAGCAAGAGATAAAAATAGTGAATCCTTATTTTTGTCATGAAAACAGAATTGAATAAACTTCTGTGGAATTCAATAGAATGATTTAAAGACCTCATACGATGGCCCACTTAAATTCTGTACATAGGGTATTTGATTGACAATAGCACCCTATTGATCCAAAGCTTTCCCCAAACCCAAAATGTAGAGGAGCTCTCATTGACTCCAGCTACCTTTGGGTCATATTTTTTGTACTAGATGAAGAGTTTTCCAGAAGCGCGAAAGGAACGGGAGGAAGTTACTGTATTTTGAGGGACAGGGAAATTGAAATCTTGGTCTCATGCTATTTGTTACAAGGACAGCCTTGGAACAGAACTGGGCAGAAGTTTGTTTTATTTTTGTCAGTGCAGATTTTCATTAGAAACTGCTATTTCAATTAAATAGGGTCTTTTTGGAGGAGAGGCAGTATTATTAATCACATGAAAATAATGTGACATTTCCCAGAACAAAGAGGCTTTGATTTTTTCATATCATTCAAATCTTTGCTTCAAAATGGACTTTATGTGAGATAGTAAAAGGCAGAAAGGCCAAAAAAACCCAACTCAAATATATCAAAACAGAACACTTGAAGTAAGTTTGATTTTCCTTTGTGCAATGCAGTTTTACCAAACTGCAGATAGGATAACCTTTCAGAAACTATTAAGATAAATATGTTAAAACACATTTGTAACATTAATTAATGATTGTGCAATTCGGCGTTCAGTCTGCAAATTACTATGAGACACGTTACACTCTTCTAATGGGTCATGTTTTGAGATGCTCTTTGGAATAAGGACCACCATTTACTATGTTATAAGCAACTATAATTAAAAGAGTATCTTTGCCTCATAGTGCTAAAATTATTCTAATGAAAATAGCTAATTAATAAGGAAAAAAAACAATATTTTCTCCATGAACTTTGAAAAGAAAACATTTATGACTTTTAGCTATTACTTTCATTATTTTTGATGGATTTTTCCTCTTCTTACTTTTTCTCTCTCTTTTTTTTTTTTTTTTGCCACTGGAAGAGGGCAGTGAAAATAAGGAAATCACAAAACAAGCTTCTTGCCCCAAACACCAAACACATTTCAATCCTCACCTCCACAGGGAGAGGATAGCTGGGAGATGGGAAGACAGCAACATGAGAAGACCTATTTCTTGGAGCAAATATTTATTTATTTTGTGTTTTGTTTTGTTATTTTTAAAAGAGAAAAGCTATGTGTTATTCATAGCCCAGTCTTAGCAAGAGAGAAATGGTAGAGAAAAAGGCAAAAACAAGGAACAGGAAGGAGATCATCTACACCCTAAAACAAGTGCAATGAACGCCCTACGCAGTGAGGTCAGTCACTGTCTTGCTGTAGTTGAGCTCTAGGCAGGAATGGTGACAGGGGAGCGAGCAGAGATTAATTACATTACTGTTCACTCCATGGGATGGGGTTATCTTTTTGCTCTGTGCTTACAGTAAAATGAACATGCGGCTTCTGATCCACCACTGATGAAAGTCTATCACTCACGAGAACACCCAAAGTGATAAAATCTGCAAATCTGGAGGTTTCTGCTTTGCTCCAGTTTCTCCTTTAGCAGCTATCGCTGCCCTGTCCGGGTGCCCATTCCTGCTGCATGCAGTGATTTAAGGTGCCAGACAAAGGAAAGGTGGTTAAAAAAAATCTATTTGCTTCCAACGGAGAAATTTCCTGTGTTCACTTCTTTCTATCAGGGAAAAACAAAAGCAAAACTTCATCTTTTGTTGTTGTTTTCTTTTTTTCCTCCTTTTGAAAAAGGGATTCCTTGTCTCTACCACTCCTTTAAATTCTAACTGCCCCAGCTGGAAACCTTCTAGGCCTTTTTAAAACAGGATTAAAAACACAGTTTTCTGCATTAGCACAGCTCAAAAGGATAACCTCAGCTCTTTTCTCTGCCAGACAGCTTTTTAATCCTGAATCACATGTCACTTCAAATTATGAATATGATTTTCATGTCCCCCTCAGGCCTAAATTTCACCCAAGTAAATCCTCTCATTCAGCAGCCGGAGAAACGTGTCAAAAGCAGTGATCTTCAAGCCCCGGGAGTGCGCTGGGAGAGATCAGACTGTCCCAGGCTGAACTCTCCTGTGCCAGGCATCGCCGCCCCGCGCGCTCGGTGCTGCTGGCGCCCTGCGGCCCCCTCCCTGCCGCCACAGCCTGCAAGGGACACGCAGGAACGAGGCCTTTCCTCCTCCTAAGTATTTCTGGGATGGATTGGTTTGTTCCGCAGCGGGATAACAAAGACGCACGCATGGGCTGGCTCCGGGTAATGAGGAATTAAATCAGCTGATAAACTGCTGTGTCCTTTCATCTCTCGGGGCAGCTCTTTGCTGATATGATCAGCCAGTTGGACAAGCGACTCTCACCTACACTGGGAACCTCCTCAATGAAAGGGGACCTTGCAGGATCAGGAGAGGGAGTCTTGGTCTTTCAGTCTCTTTAGGGAGACTAGAAAACTCTAAGGGCTGTTTTGAGCTTCCCTTATATCTTTTGCCCCCAGCACAATGTCTTTCTTTCTGAAAAGATCTCTTTCTTTCTTGATATATTTATATATTTGATCCTTTTGCAAGATGGCAATGGCCATTACCTTTGCTTGCTGGAGTGGCAGATGTTGCATCGCACTTCAAGGCAGGTTTGCCCACCTTTTCCTCAGGGAGCTGTTAAGCATATTGATACTGCACTAATGAGGGTCTTCTCCTTCATACTAGGATACCTAGGAAAGTGCAAAAATGATCCCTTTGAGCTAGATCCTATGTGACTGGAATTTCAGGGCAGATAACTGAGCCTGAGTATGGGAAGGGACAGCAAGAGGACTTGGCCTATGCAGCGCTGCTCTCTGAAAGAGAACTGCCTTCCTGCTGTCCATCTCAGATGTAGCGTTAGCTGGGCAAATCCGAAGGATACGGTTCTAAATAGCCTTTTCAGCCTGAAAAAGGAGAGGGCATTTCCAACAGTAAAATGAGAGATGAATATCCATGGATATTCCTGACAGTGAGGTCCTTACTAAGTTTTCAAATATCTCTCTCTTCTTATTCTTTCAAACTTCTCCAAGCAAAAGGCAGAAAAGTTTGTTTCCAGTACCTGAAGAGCTCCAGTGTTAGAAATAATTATTTTGCTGAGGTCTTTTTGGCACTGATCCAGTTATTTGAGTTCAGCCTTCTCCTGCAGATGGCTGAGACACATTTCTGGTTGGAGTCCACCTCTTCTTGACACAGGTTTGGTTGGGGTCTTTGGACTTTCTTGACAGAGGTGTTCTGTGTTTGAGGTTTCTTAAGAGTTCTCCACTTCATTAAAGAACTTTCGGTAGGTGACTGAAAGTTCAAAACCAAGCTCAGAGCTATTTGCTTGACACCACATTAGAGAAAACATCAGAAATAAGGAGTCACCCCAGTAGCTTTGCGGCAGTGTTGTTGCAGTGTTGAAGGCAGTAGGGAATGGAGACATAAATAGGAGCTCAAAGGAAACATGCATGGAAACAGTTTCTATTTTGAACCTCAAGCCTCCCTCATAGGGGAAGAGGGTAAAGATAGACTGAAGACATCATGGGAGGGCCAGAGCACCAGAAACCACAGCTCCCTGTGTGTCCCCGCAGCCTCGTCACATGGCTTCACGGGGGGAATGATACGGCCATTTCCCGTTTGAAAAACCCATCAAAAAAATGTTTTCATCCTGCAGAAGAGCAAACAGAAATGTGGAAATGGCCTAAGCGGGCATGTTGACTGCCCACTTACCTTCCCACGGTGAAGAAGCCGCAGGAGTTATTACAGAAACCTCACCTTGCAAAACATTCCCATGGCCGTGAACATGCTGCTCAACACATGGATCTTGGGAGGGTTTTCTATTCCTTGGAAGATCAACACTCATCTGACCATTGCCTGTTGCTTTTTGAAGTTTCAGCAGCAAAACAGAAGCAGTGGTTTGCCAAGAGAGGTGGGCAGGAAACAGTTTTTCCCATCCACAAACAATTTGCAATCTAGAGTTTTCCCATCCTGATTTGGAGTGACAGGTAAAAATTAGAAAAATAAAAGAATCTATACCATAACTACCAGATTGTTTTTTCTAAAATTTCCTTTAAAATATTTTTGGTGTGTAAATTCAAAATATTTTATTTTGATTCCAAAATATTTACATTGTTATCATAAATCACATTAAATTTGGAAACAAAAATATTCCCCCAAAGTAATATATTCTGATCGCCATCTATGATTCTCATCAATGGGCATTTTTCAATTTAAAATAATTGCCAGAAAATCCCAACCAAGTCCAAGACTATATTTAATGATTGCATTACTTCACCCCAGAGGTGGCAATAGTTTAGCAGCTGCTGAACTGCATGTACAGAGTTTGCAATCCCTTAAGTAGTGCTTTGAGGCTTCCAGCAACTAATATGTGATGTCCACCACCATAACAGGGAATAAAGTGAATAAAGCTTCCTTCATCCCTTTATGTTTAGTATTATAAAAGCTTGTAGAACCGAATTTCCAGAGTGGTTTTTTTTTTTTCCTCATCCACTCTTGAATGCTTATTTTTTTATCTTTGCTCTTGGCACAGAAGTTTGTGAGCATTTCTAAGAGAAACAATGAAAATATTCATGGTCTATTAGATCAATACTCGCAGAGTCCCGTTCTCCATTGCCAGTGGTGACATCCATTTACACTGGTAGAAATGAGTAAAGCAACTGCAGAGCAATGGAGAGCCAAAGCGCGACCTCCTTCCTCAGATACTGCTCCGACCACCAGCAATAATGAGGATGAAACTTCTTCCCAAATGAGCAAAAACATCAAAGTGAACTAAGTGAAATGACAAGTACAGCTTCTCCACGATATAGATATAAGTCACAATGTTCCTGCACAGTTTCTTCCTTAAAAGCAAGAGCAAAGACAGGCTGGAGGAGATGTGATTGCCCAAGGTATGTGTACAAGGACACAAACTCAAATTTGACAGTCACTTAGTATATGAAACCACACTGTGTGATCTCCCTGACAGTCTGCTTGATGCTGCAGCCTGGCAATAGTTCTGTGGGCAAAAATAGTGAATTTTCCAAAGTCTGATTTATGATTTTTCTCTGCTAAAGTCTTAAAAACACAGAAATTATTACAGCTATTTGTATCACATCCTGGCATCGTTGTGCTCCATTGCAGTAAGTGGAACTATCTTTTCTTAAAATGCTGGATCAAATCCATATTCTATTTATTATGTCCGAGGACTGCTCTTCTCTATTTTATAGTCTGTTGTTTACGAACTGTGCTGGGGGAATAAAAAGTGCATGATCTGAAAAAGTGCAGAAGGGTCATCATCATAAAAAAAAAAAGAAGTGGCTCCCAAAGGCATTTGATTTTCAGACCTTTACAGGAAAGTAGTGCACAAGAGCAAAAATGAAAAAGCTCTAGTGGATTTTATGTGGCTTTTCCCAAAGCAGCGTCCACCCATGTTTCTGCTGCCGCGTGCACTGAGCTGTCAGGAATGCAATTTGCAGCAGGGAAAGCAGAGGAAAGCATGAACTCCTACAGTCTCTCGGCACTAAAATCAACTTATTGATCAGTACTAACATGTTCTCTCTGTACAGAGGAGACCAAAGGGTCTGCAAGAGATGAGCTGCTCCCCAGCGGTCTCAGCCTGGAAGACACACTCATCTGAATGTCCAGCATCCTCACAGCTGCTGGGGAAGGGAGTGGAATTTGGGGGAATTACATGTAACTTTATACAACTCCCCAAACTGCTTCTGCTGTGAGTAGAGGGTTTGAAGCTCCCTGCAGAGTGGATAGAGGCAGACAAGACTCTCCTCCGAACAATTTGGGGTAGATACCCAAGCTCTAGGCAGATAACATGACCTACAGTCCGCTCTCCTCAGTAGGGCCCTGGCTCAGCTGCCTCCATGGCAGGGTAGGGATCGTACCTTGCCTCGGCATTTAGGAGGCAAATAAAATGATTAATGGGTCACTTTTTATAATTTATGAAATAAAATGATGTATGTGGTCAGTCACAGAACCCAGCTAGGGTTGTTCAGAGTTATATTTCTGTCATCTGGAAGCAAGCAGCAGGTGAGCTAGTAAATGTTTGAGCTCAGTAACTGTTGCTGAATACAAAGACTGAATCTTTAAAATCCATCTAAAAAGTGTTCTCTAGTTCTCCTGAACAGTCATGTAAAGAAGTTCATGCAACTCTCAGAGAGGTCTTTAATATCATCTTCTCAAAAGCTGTTTAATACGATCGAGTTTTTTTATGGATATGGGGTACTGAGTCCTCCAGTGGCTGCTCTTCCAGGTCAAATGCTCCTCTACTTTATGTAAAATATTGACTCTAGTAAAATTGTCCAAACTTGGATTTTATGGCAAGCTGCGTCTCTGGAACAGGACGTATTCCCATGCTTGTCCAAGGAAAGGTGGGTTCTTCGTTAAAGCAGAGGTGAGGCCCTGGCAGTCAATGCAGGTTGGTTCAGAGTCTGATCTGAAAGTCTCACCAAGGCCTCGCAGATCGGACACAGCAAACAGAGGGAGCGGTGCCTGTGTACGAACTGTTTCATGGATATACTTTGCTGGCTGTGCTTTGTGTCTGAACATCAATGTCATGCGCAGGTAGGAAGCCACAGTTTTGCACTGGGTAATTTCTGCTGTGAACATCACCTTATACTATTAAAGATGTTCAAGCTAGTTCTGTCCCCTCAAATATGGGCAAATTTCTACTAGGTTGAAGCATAGAGATCTTCTATACTCCATCACTGACTTGGGTGGCAATGTCCCTATGGTGGAGACAACATTAACATGACTTCTGCCCCTGTCTGGTGAGATCATGAGAAGAAATCTATGCTGTGGTTCTCAAGCCCAGCTGGTGTCTTTTACTGAGACAAAGCAACAAAATATTTGTGTTTGCCTTTTTCGGAGAAAAAGACCAGCAGCAACAAAAAGCAGAGTGTTTTTGTTGCATTATTTGTATAATGGCTTAACACTCGATGTGGCATAAGCAGCAGTATCCACTGTGCAGCCCTGCATCAAACAGATGGCTGCGGAATTATGATATTTGAAAACTCGCAGTATCTTCAGCTCCTGGATGCAAGTTAATAATACAGGTGGTGCTGCATGAAGGGAAGAGACTTTGTCACAGCTTTGGGGCTCAACTAGTCCACAGGGTCCAATTCCCATTAGATTGCAGTCCTTTTCCTCCCTCTTACACACAGACATCTGGTGTTATTAAAAGCCAGTAAAAGAACTATTTTCAGTGCTAGCTCCCCAACACTGCCTCTATAACCATATGTGGTAATATAGCATTACATTAAAAAATAAAAAGCAGCCTGCTTATTGAAGATCAGCAACTTTATTTTACTTTTTTATCAGCAACATTTTTTTTCTGCCCATGTGGTTATTGGTTCTTCGAGCTGCTATTTAGTTAGATGCAGTGTCTGGATTTTTAAATGATTTTGACCATTCTACCCTTTTCCTAGCCACAACCTTATGACTGGCTGTGTAAGCTACCCCAATCTAACACCTATTTGAAAAAAAAAGTCTTTTCCCTCCCTGTAGGACATGTTGGTTCTATTTCCCTTGTGACAATGTTTCTGTCCAACAGAGAATTGCTCCTATAGTGAAAATGTTTTAGCAGATCTAGCTGGTAAAATTAACCAAACACACGAGAGATTATTGATTTGCCTGGACCCTTCATGGAAAAGGATGGAGTGGTGCAAACTGGAATTGTTTTACAGTAGCTCTGATTGTGGCAAGACTAAGGCCCCCAGACTGGATTTGCTGTTAGAAAAGTCCACTGTAGGAATTTAATTTTGTGTTCAATTTAAGAAAAGGAGAGAAAAGAAAAAGAAGAAGAGAAGTAACAGGGCTAAACAAAAAACTGCTTCCATTCCTGACACAGGAAGCTGTCTACAACCTTTTTTTTTTTTTTTTTTTCTGGTGAGAAAAGCTGTTTCATTTTAATTATTATGTCACCAAAATGGCCCTATAACAATATAGACTGTTTAGTAGTATGGAAAGAGAAACTGAAAATAAGAGCAGCTGGATAGAGGTGATAGCATCACACTTCTTCACAGACCTTCTGCTTTGAAGTGGGTGGATTTGAGACTTGATTTCACAGGGGAAGTTGAGGCTGGAGTTTGGTCTGCTCTCTTCAACAGTGATAGTAGCAAAAAACTTAATTTTTTATTTAAATCCAGAATCTAAATTTTAAGACTGGCCTCAGCAAGACTACTTCTGGGCTTTAACAGGCTGTGGGGAAAGGTTTGCCATCTCCTTCTCTTGGTTCAGGCAAAGAGAAGAGCTAAAACACACACCACGGAGGGTAAACAGTTTGCACCATTTTTTTCTGCCTTAATCTGCAGCTAACAACACCATTGCTGCGGAAAAAAAAAAAAAAAACAAAACAAAAAACAACAAAAAACACTTATTTCAATAAGAAATCTCCTTTGCTGTGGACAGGGTGTATAGAACAGGAAGGATGTGGAGAGTGAATAACTCATTTCAGGAATTCTCCATCATTAAGGAAATGGAGGTATTGGAGTGTGGGTTGGCTATTCCCATGAAAAACAATTCAGTAATAAGGCAAATCATTACTATTCTGCTGATGATGAAAAAAAAGAAACTTGTCTCCACTTCCTCTCAATGCCCAGATCACCTGCTTGTCTCTCTCACGCTGCACCTGCCCATGGGATTCCCAATCCACCAGGTCTTGTCAGGAAAAATAACACTTATTTCACATATTAACCTTCTCAGCAACTTCGAGGTTTCTCAGCAGCGTGGATGAAGTTGGATTTTGCCACCCCAACAATAAATGGGTGCCAACAACAAATGACCCCTTACCAGGCTGGAGCTAGGACATCCCTGTTGTAGAGAGGATGAGATGGGAGCAGGGAGCAATGAAGAGCTCTGATTCCTGATCCTATAGACCCTGGGGAGGTGTGAGAGGGCAGGGGGAAAAAGCAACCTGTATTTCAGTGCTGTGAGCACTTGGCTTGGGCAAATTATTGCTATCAAAACCAGTCAAATTTCTGTAACTGCAGTGGGGTTCTCCAAAAGTTTGGATGAGTTTAAATAAGAAAATAGGTCTTGCCTGACATCACAAGGACTGATAGCCGTATAATGTATAGCATCAGTGTAAAATTAATATGTCATGAGGAAAAGACAGCCCTTATAAAAAGGAGACTGTGCATTTCTACATACGGGAATCATCTATATCTATGCATTTATACAGATCCTAGCACAGTGCTGGAACAAGACTCCTAGGTATTACTGGAATATAAATGCCGCTAGTCAGGGAAATGCAGACATTTGTCTCATTTCATTTACAAATTGTTTTGTAAATGAAGAGAAGCAGAATATCACGCCACAAAAAGGAAGGTGGAAATCTTGAAGACAGAATAAATGTAGCCAAATCAGAACTTAATTTGTACATGTAGGCTAAAAAGCATTCAAGAAATTCTTTAGTGCCCTAAGTTTCATTATATATCACCAGGAAAGACCTAACTTTAGGTTTGACCTCCACAGTGTTGTATAAATAGAGAAGGAAATCTGAGAGGCATTAGGAGGTAGCCTTCCTAACCTAGAGGGGGTAAGAAAAGGTCCCTTCATTAATGATTCCCAATAGAGCTATTCATTGTATCCTCTTTTCCTTAACAAAGTCTCACATTGTCAGCCAGTCCTCTTAAACATTCATCCTGTGCCCATTATCAAAATATCATTTTCAGCTTTGCTGAACACATGTAGGAAATGTAGTAGTGTAAAAAGGAAGAGGAGGAGGGAAAGTAGCATAAGAACAAGAAGATGATAATCTTAGACTGTATTTGTGATATTACCCTTTCTACAGTTATCTTCTGGGAAAATGATATTTATAATTTTTTGTTGTGTCATAAATTTTAAACTCATAATTTGTCACTGTACAGATTTATAGCTAAACATCTTAACTTATCTTAAACATTGGAAATTGCCTTCTCCACCACTTTCCCTTTAATAAGGGTCAATTTAATGAGAATGGAGGGAGATCCCTGTGGTCAATTTTGAGCTTGTTTTTAAGGACTATCTAATAATTTTTTTTTTCCATCCAAATGGGAAATCATTTGAGTTTTGCACAAAGTAAAACTTGTGCCATTTCAGAAGCATGAAACAAATCTATTGAGGAAATGTCCAGCCAACACATCAACTTTTTCTCTCCCGTTGATGTTCTCTATCTCCTTTCACATTTTAATCCTTAATTTAAAGATTATTCTGGCTCTGACCCAGATTTTATTCAAGATCACGACAAAACTTCTACTGACTTCAATAGCAATAGGAACAACCTCTTGGTGCAAGACTTAAGACCTTAGACCTTAGGACCTTAATTGCTAAATGTCGAGTGAATAAAAAGTTCTTGTTCCCCCTGAACATGGCACATTTCGTCGATAACCTCCAAGAGGTTCTTTATTTCGAAGGTGCTAATGCTACTGATTGACATAGGGGCCTACCCACTATCAACTGGCATCCAGCACCAATAGCCTCATCTGGAGGCAAAAGCTTGATCATGAGCCCATAGACAGATGTTATTTATCCTGAACTACAAATTTAAACCAGAAGGACCATGGGTTCATGGACCTTCTTAGGTAGAAGGTCACCCTACCTAACCAAGGGGAAGGGAATGAAGCAACAAGCAACCTGGTTCTCCATGAGAGTGAGCTGAGCAGTTGTGACAGCAACTTGAATCAACCTATATCCAAGTTGCCTGTACAGGGGGATAAATTCTGTGATGTTGAGAAGTGTGTCTTTAAGCGATTTGACTTCAGGAAGCAAAAAAGTGCCATCTGAGTGTCTCAAAAAGGGCTGTAATGAGCAAGTTCTATTGTCAACTTACATTTGGACTGACCTAGAATTGATCTGAATCTCTTTTAGACCCCTTAGACCTTTGGACACCTTTCCCTGCCCTGCAGTTCTCATCACTTGCCTAGTTACACATCTTGCGTCCCTAAATCTGAATCCAGTGAATGACTCTCTCTGAAACTTTTCCTTGGATTAGATTAGGTGGTATTTTAAATGTCACAGAGGCATCACAATATTTGATCAAAACATCCACACAGCCTAAGAATCCTTTTCTGCTTCACTTTTTCACAAGATACTGAAGACATGTAACTGTTAATGCAAAATGGATAAGAATTTCACCAACAGTTCTGCCTGAGACACACAGTTTCCTATTCCTGTCTTGGTCAACTGCTGCCTTAGGAGCGTTCGGAAGGGCAGACAGATACAGCGTGTGTGCAATAGCGAGGCCAGGATGGAGTTGTGCCAGCTGGCAGGGATGATACCTGGCAGCATGTGCGCAGGAAGGACACATCCGCACTGATAACACACAGGGGTCTCACAACTGTGCGACTTTCCTTTTCTTTGTCACTAGCATTCACACTCTCATGTCGCTACGGACTCAACAGATTATTCTAAAGGCGCAAAATCAGGGTACATCCTTGAGAAGTTTCCAAGCGTAGGGATTGGTTGAACCTCACAGTTTGACCCCAACGGGGGCGTGCAGCTGCATTTCCCCTGGAGCAGGGCACAGGTTATGAGTCAGGGGATCAGGGTTCATTTCTCAGCTACCCACTCCCTTTGGAGGAAATGTCCCTTGTCAGCACTTGGCTGCCATCTCAGAGCTTCTTCTTCTGCTCATCCATGCCAGCAGGGTAGTGTGGTATGTTCATAAAATACGGTGCATGTATATATGTCTATATAAGAAATGTAATATATTCCCCTCCACTCTTCCAAAAAAGAGAGTCAAAGTCTGATTTTTTCTTTCACATTGAATATCACATGATACTTAAGAAACTTTGGGGGAATTTTCAGGCATGGATGGTATCCTGTTTATTTTTATTATTTTTTACAAATACTTGAAAGTTTTTTTTTCTCTTTTTGCTTTTTTTTTTTTGATAAATTATGCCAAAAATCTGAGGAGAAGGAGTCAAATATCTCTACCTGTCTACAAGTGGGGAATATGTTACCTGGCATTCTCTCATTGCAAATGTGATGGAGGATAGATCTATCTCACTGATAGGTGTGAGTCACTGTGCATGACGGAGCTTCTTGGGCTCCACATCATCAGGTTGGGCTCCACAACCTATTTTCCAGGTTGCCAGTTGCTTTGCTTGCAAAGCCAGGTTTAACAAGCCTTGCCCATCTCCCAAAAACTGACTGGCTTTTGGCACATCTCTCCTGTGACCCAATTTATTGCGTTGCTGCCATGCAGTCTGCCTGCTCATGCATGGTACGTGCAGTGTGCTCCCAGCACCCCAGTGCTGACTCTTACTGGCAATCTGCCCTTCGCTTAGGAGAGCCTCCTGGCGAGGCTGGTAGCCAGGAGCCGGCTGCCACTGCATGTACTCATGCAGCTCCCGAGCCTCTGGGGCAAGTGGCACGTGACTGAACTTGGGTTTGTCCTTTGGGTTGGCCCTGCAGCCAGGTGTCTGCTTGTCTTGTCTTGCTTGGGAACAAGTGGGTGCTGCTGAAGGAGCTGTAGTCACTTCTCAGGAGCATTCCCGCTGCAGAGCGGGCTGTGCTGCAAGGATGTGTGAAGAAGGGCAACAGAAGAAGACCAGCCGTATGGAAAAAAGGAGATCTCCAAACTCATCCCCCTCGAACTCTCCCTGGTGCTTGGCCTTCCAGAAAGCCTCCTTTGCTTGCCTGATAAGTTTCCCAGTCCCCTTGTTTTCACTAACTCCTGCTGGTTTCTCATTGAACTTCCTTGTGGTTTTGTACCACTGCTGGTCATTTTGAGTCATGGCCTTGTTAACGAAGGCCTACATGGGAGAATCAAGCTCTGACGGGGAGCCCCATGCACGTACTGTACGCAGCAGCAGATCTACTGAGAATCTGGTGGCAATGCTCTCTGTGAGGTTTGCATTTTTTCCATGGTGTTTGTTTAGTTTACTGATTTATTCCTTGGCCTTCCCCTCTGCCCCCAGGCTCTTGGTTTGCTGGGGTTAGCTCTGACCCGTGCTGGCTTGCAGTGGGGCTCCTGCTTTACACAGGCACAGCCAAACCAAAGAATTGTTGTGGCGGGGGAAATGAGTGTGCAGAAATGACATTTTGTTCTGCAGTGCATAGGAATTGGATTGAATCACTGTCTTTACACCATTTTGAATGTAAAGCAGTCTTCAAGCA
The DNA here is from genome assembly GCA_034781795.1 of Crypturellus tataupa. Classification (NCBI taxonomy): domain Eukaryota; kingdom Metazoa; phylum Chordata; class Aves; order Tinamiformes; family Tinamidae; genus Crypturellus; species Crypturellus tataupa. The sequence continues at coordinate 5,242,541 of JAWLRI010000180.1, forward strand.
GGCATGAATTATGGCTTTATGCACTTTAAAGCCCCTTTATGCTACCAGAACAAGGAAGAGCAGCCCTTTGGCTCAAACCACGCTGCCTTTGCACAGAGCAGCAGCAATTCACGATCTGTCCACCATCGTTCCACTGTTGTTACCCCTCTTCTAGGGTTCTTATTAGCCCATTCGGGACAAATACTGACAGACTGAGAGCAGATTTCATGGCTGGACCTTCTCATGTTGGTCTCATCAGAGCAGATGATGGGGTAACTGCCCTGTGATGTTCCCCACCACCCACATGCTGCCAAGCAGAGTTGGCAAGTGCAATCTGAGGTCCCTTCTCACAAAGCATAATACAAAGTCAGTTACCTTTACTCAAATGGAGGACAGCTCTTCACCTCCATCAACATCTCTCTAATTTTTATTTTTAATGAAAATATTCCACTCATCAGAACTGTAGATTTAAACAATATTTAACCAATTAAAACTACAGTCTCTATTCCAGGCCTCTCTAATTGCTGTTGATGTATTAAGATTGTGAACAGTTGCCTCATCTTTTCAAGACTTGGCTGTTAAAAGCATACCATATTCTCATGTGATATAAATCTATATTATTCTAGTGCTCTCTATGTTGATTTATATCAGTGGACCAGCTATTATACCAACATCAATAGCAATCTGCATCTCTATTGGCAGTGATTAAGGGTGGAAAAAATAGCTTGGAGAAAGGGAGAAAGAATATAATATTCCAACTCTGACTAAAAAACCGGAAGAGTGGGAGCTTGATCAATTCTGTTAGGGGTCTTCTGGGAATAAGCTGCACTGCATTTAGTTTAAATGGATTAAATCAGGACACAGCTATCACCAAGTCTCCACCCTGGGCTTCCACACAATTAGTGGTTCAGATAATCTGGGTGCAAAATTATAGCCGGCAACATCTGTAGTCATAATATTAAGCTATAAGGAGAGCTAAATAGATGCAGAAGGGGTACTATTAATGTTTTGGTGGTGCGAGATTTGCCATTTAAACTTTTGCACCTTAACTGTGGACCACATTTTTTTGCTGAGGTTCCATTGCTGGTAATTTCCCAATTGGTGGCAACTGGTACATTTTCCGTAACTCAGTTTCTGGTATCCTGAATTATTCAAAAAAATCCATCTATGGAACTTCTCAAACCTGCTGCCAGACAGCTTAGCCCCTCCCAAAACCCAAACCAGGGCAAAATAATAAGGAATGCAGCATGTGTTTTCCTTAAGAGCCAGGTAAGATTTGTCTATGAGAGGAGCAATCTGGAGAGTTTGCATGCTGACAGGATTGTTTTGTTTTTGCTTTCCAGTTTCACAGCTTCAAGTCCTTTCAGCTTCTCCCATTCCTGCTTTAAAAGGCTGAAATTCTCTGTAGTGCAGCCACAAATATCACAGCCTTCTTGTCAACGTCCAAGCCGCTCAGAGCTGCAATTTATTTAAAGCTAGCCTGAAGTGAACCAGTTAGTAAGAGCTGGTTTCCTATCACACCTCATTCCACCTTCTGCCTTTGAAGCCCACTTAACAGAGCCCTCGTAGTCCTCGGGGAGCTCAGTGGATTAAGGCAGCCCCCTTGACAACGTACTGACTGTTCTAGGGCTGTTGCCTTTTCTGTTTATCAACTAGAATGAGAGAGAGAGAAAGAGGGAAAAAAAGACAAAGAAGAAAATAGAGAAGGAAGACTGAGAGACTGAAAAAAAAAATAAGAAAGGAAAGCAAGATTTTAATACAATAAATCCCTGTTCAGGACTTTTGCTAAAATTACTGATCTGTAGAAACAAAACTTGGACCCTTCATAATGTAGAAATCATTACTCTAAATCTCCTCCTCTGGGTATGAGATGAGTTTGCATTTGTTCCAGTAATTCCTTGTCTTTTTTTAATGGAGACACAGGTGTAAAAGCTTGATGAGGCATTTGTTTCCCTATATTTGGAAGACCGCAATCCTTGTTTAGAGGAGATCATATAAGTATTTGATCCTTACATCTCTGCTTTCCCAACCCTTTTGCTGCTGGCATCATGCCTCGGGCGTCATCTACCCACAAAATCTTCAGCTCTATCTTACTAGAGAACTGATAACAAAGTTTGGATAACACCCTGAAGAAATCCCATAATCCAGGCTAAATTAGATCTATTTGAAATAATTATTATGCTGTCTTCCTGGGGAGGATTTCTTTTGGATGTTGTGCAATGTCTGTTTATCCTGTTTATCAGTGCACAGAGGGATGATCACCAAAGCACAGAAATATTGGACAAATATTATGTACTTGCTTGCTAAAGGTGAAGAAGGTGCCCTCCAAACAACTTCCTTCTTGGAAAAAAAAAAAAGATACTCTGGGAAGAGGCTTGTAGAGGACATGAGCTAATGAAAATCCCCGCTTCAGTGCTCTGAGCAACGCAAGGCACCAGTAAAATATGCAAAAGCAGTGGGTGTTGGAACCCCTCTACACTAGGCTTGCGAATTAGGAATCTCACTCTATCCTTCAAACCACCAACATCTGGAATACACATGAGCCAAGCAGGCAAAGGAGTTCTAATAAAATCTATTGAGGCAGCTCAAAAGTTTAGGAAGCCCAGGTGGCATTTCTGTGGAAAAATTCTGCAGACAATTAGACATCTGCCACTGCAACCCACAAACTTTCCCCTCCTCCCTCATGTACTACAGGCCAGTCTCTACAGAATTTGTCTTCATCTCTCTTCAGTCTTATGCAGAGAATGAAAAATAAGAGAACAGCAAGTGCTACAGCTGCCACGGTGGATAAGTGAGCCTTGAGCCTTCAGCATGTGGTGTGATTGCACAGTGGTCAGAACAAAACCGAGGGCAGGTAACACCATGCACAATTCATCACCTGCAATTTCTTTGTGTCTTGGTAAGACCATCTGCTCCTGGGGCGAGCAAAACAGCCCTCAACTGCTATATTGCTAATTAACAATATGCACTGGATGAGAGGTCACACTTCTCCAGCTGCATGAGATCTACCACCGTCTGCTTGTGTAGCAGACTGTCATCAGTCTGTATTTGCTTTCAAAGCAATATGTTATATAAAGTTGTATCCGCTGTCCCTTGCTACATCCTTTTTCTGAATTTCAGAAATAGCTGTATGGTATGGCCTTAGTGGTCCAAGAAGCCACATTCAAGGGACAGAAGAGCTGAGACATCAGAGTGACATCCTGTATAGTCAGCAGGTGCCATGAAAGCACCAGGATTTGAAATGTTTTTCTCTGTCTGGGTGCTTTGTTTTGTGTTGGCTTAATTATGGGAAACGATGGGATCAGTTTTGCTCCCTAGCTAAACCCTAGGTGGAAAATTAATTTCCTGTTGAACAGCCCCTTGACCTTGCAGAAGAGAGGAAAATCTCTGCGCTGAGCCCTGCCGCGCTCGTCGGTGTGGAGCAGGATGGGATCTCTGCACATTGTGGTCATCGGAAACCACAGCCCACAGAGTAACCTTGTCAGGTGGGAGTGGGTGGGAAGACTTGTGCTGGGACTTGCTTCCCCTTTTAGTTTTACTGGTTTCCTTCAGTAATCATTAGGGCTTAACTAAGCTTTTCTGGATTCCCCTTGTGCCTCTGAGGTTCTTTTGTTCCCACAGTGGAAGCAGCGTTGTAAGGATCCTTCAAAGCAAATCAATTTATATCCTTGAAATACTTAGTCTGGGCTTAAATTTTGACTCAGTGTGGCCAGTTGCTCCATGAAATTAAGAGAAAAGGAGAGAGGACAAAGCTGCTGTCTTCTGATGCTCTTTGCATTGGGTCACTCTCTTGTTTTAAATGAGAAGAGACCCGCACCGAAGCAGTATTACAGTATCAGCACTTGTCACACATCCCACACTGGCCCAGAGGGAGAGCACGAGCAAGCACCTGCTATAGAGACATTGAGCAATGGAGGAAACCCAGAGACACTCCAAGAGATTTAACTTCACAAGGGACTACACTGCACCTGGGGAAAAAAAAAAAAAAAGTCCCAGATGCAGAGTCTTAACTGCAGAGGAATAAAACAGCATCTAATTTGCAGGCCAGTGGCCTGCTGCATTGCATGGCCATCGCCAGGTCTGTGGCTGCCCATTAGACCCAGAAGTTCTTTTTCACAGTACCCACAGTCACCACACATGGCCCCAGAGGAGACCTTCCCACTGCTGCCTACAGCACCACATCATTTACTCCTATAGAAAAGGCAGTCTTGCTGCAAATCCAACTCATTTTTCTTCTAAATTAGGCTGAACATCACTTGCAGAGCTCCCTGCAGTGAAGAAAGCTCTGGCAGTGTCAGCCTCTGATGCTATGCAAAGTTCCAGGCTTTGGGAGCTGCTCCCAATCATCAGGCATGCAAAATCCTGCTCGGAGCTCTGCTGGGCGTACCGAGTGCTTCCTGGGTGCACGTGAGCAGCACAGATGTCTGGCATCAAAATCTGCTTCAGATCATCCGCAGAACGAACTTAACAAAATGGACAGTGTTCAAGAGGATCTGAGTTCCTCCTCCTTGACCAAGATTTCTAACAAGGCCTCCAGTAGCTATGCAAGATGTGACACGGAGGGATGAGAGATAAAATCTGTTGGATTTGGAGCTCCCTGGGACAGGGAGAGTTAGCCTGTGGGTACCAGCATGTCCCACATTTTCAGTAGCTTCAAAACTTCCAGATCCTCCCAGCTCCTTCATTATGGGCTTTCTATTTGCCTAAGCATGGAGGGGGTAGCTCAGCACATTGTGGAAAGAAGATATTTGGAAACCTGTACTGCCCGTACAGCATCAAGCACCTGGGCTTAGGCATGGAAAGGAGAGACAGGTTGTCTAAAGCACGAGCACCCTAAGCACTGTACTCCAGAGATGTGTTGGCCACATCACAACGACGTGCAGCCCAAGGCAGAGCTGAGGTGACTGTCCCTGCCTCCACATCAGTTGCTCCTCTCTGCTACAGCCGTTACTACTGAATAGCACCTAGTAAAAATGTTTGGGAACTGTGTTAGAAATTTCTGATCCTGATCCCAAATAGCTAATGCTGACAAACTTTAGGAGCCCTGGGGGTCCAAATCTGAAGCTGAACTGCCTAATACAAACATATTTAGGGCATGGTTAAGCAAATAGGACTCTAGGGTCCATAATCAATGAAGAAGTATTCATTTCCAATGAGAAGTCTACAGGCACCCAACTGATAGCTTGAAGGCAATTTAAGCTATTCAGTTTTGTTAAAAACCAATACAGAGCAGTTAGTGCAGCTCAGCTGACACGTGGTGACTTGCTAAATCACAGTAGTTCAGCCCGGTTTAACTGCATGGCCGTACTCTGCCATGCTCGGCAACCTACGAACTATTCCAAGAAGGCAGAGTGACAAAGATAATTCATTCCTTTGTCGTGCAGTGCTTTGGAAATACGCACTGCTGCCCCTAAATATGCCCTCAGGGCCCACCCTGAACTGTCCTTGGCAGGACCGAGGAGAACATGCAAAGGAAAGTTCATTTTCACCTGCTTCATCTTAGCAGGTGGTATCTCTTTGTAAAAGAAAAGGGAAGACACAGAGTGGGGATAAAAGCTTCAGCAAAACTGACTAACTACATACATAAAATTGCTGGAGAAGTAGTTATTATATATATGAGTAAATTCTTGGGAGATTTTGCTGAGAAAATGCTTACTTTTTCTCTACCATCAGACTGTTCATATAAACCCTTATAGGCAATAGAGGAAAAGGATACAGTGTCTATAACCAGTTCAGGCTGTTTCTCCCTCTGGGAGATTTCGAGTGATTTGATTCAGCTTTCTAACATTGTTCAAGGTAGACTTCATCTCCCCTAGCACTCATCAAAGCTGCTAATAGGTACTTCAGAACTCATAAAGAGATGACCAAATCTTGGGCTTTGGGGACTCTGGCTCATTTATCTTCCACAGGCAGAATCAGATCTGATTTTTTACACTGCCTGCTCAGATGCTAATGCAGCGCGTGGTCTCTGCCACTTCACGGAAGCTTCCCTTACAATAACAGGCTGCTGTGAAAACACAAGGAAGGCAACACAGGCTTCATATGGCTTCTACATTTAACTACATACAGATGGAGAGGTGGATACAAAAAAAAAAAAGAAGAAAAATAAAAATGTTTTATTTAGAAGTCAGTTCTTGGGGGCAGAGGTTGGGAGAGAGGTTGTGTTTGGATATATACCAAAACCAACACTAACATTTTTTCACACAAAAACTCCTAATTTGTATAAGTAGACACGGCAAAGCCCACGAAACCCAGATTTTGCATATCCAAGGAAGATTTTCTGAGGTCTCAGGTTCTTATTTAACACGGGGCAGGTGCATCAATGCCCCTTGCAACACAGAGTACTTCTTATCTGGATCTGATACCCTGTGTTATAGCAATTCATCCTTCATTTTACAAGGAGAATCCAATTAATATGCTGCTCCTCACATCATGTAACAATTAGATTCAGGTCTGGATATACAAGAGAAGTTGTGCTAGTGGAGTGACTTTTATGTAGTACTTGAAATATCTGAACAAATTAAGGACAGTTTCACATTTAACTAGCAAGAAGTGACACTTAACAGTCTTTTTTGTAAAAATGACTGTTTTGATATAAAAATGCTCTCCATTAAATACAAAGATGTGAAAATCTACACTACAGGGATTATGAGTAACTTTTTTTTTCTCAGTTTCTTTGTTTCATTTGATGTGAAAAAACTTTTCAAATTGATGTTACTCCTGACTGTATTTTAAATTAGGTTTGATGGTGGTTGTGTAGTCTAAAAAATAACCTCTACATATTGTCTTGCATTATATGGTGTGTAACTTCAGCCTGAAACCAAAAACTACAGGCATTGTTACTACACATGAGAGATGTCAGCTACTAAAGTAGTGGCCAAGATTGGCAGTAGTGTGTGTAGGCGACTAAGGGTAGCAGGAATCCAAGTCTGGGACTATGTAGAAATTGGGAATCAAAACGTAACGCTCAGTAAAGCAGATTCTCCAGTGCTAGTAATTCAAAGATGATGCTGTTTATTCCTTCTCTTCAGGAATAATTATGCTCTACAGTATTAAGGGGGTAGATATGAAAGAGGTTATTTGTAACCGTTTTTAGAAAGTCAAAGGGACATTTAACTTCATCAAAACCAAACTGATTCCTAACTAGAGAATCATCCCAACCATCTCCTAACAGTAGAAATCCCCAAATCACTCCTTTTTTTATCAAAGGAGAAAGAAACCTCCATTGGAGGGTAGTTCACCCTTAGTTTGGTATCTGATCTGGGTTTGTCATCCTCAGGGGAGATGTGATAGGTGTCTCCTTCCATTGACTGGAAATACAGGCCAGACAACCAGCACGGATGCAGGGGGAGATGGATTATACCCTCCCTGTCAGTTCTTCAGTTCATTGTTTTTATTATGACTTGAATCGACATATTTCATTACATCCGATCACCCTCTGCCCCACTGTACATTCATCACACGTGTCACTTCTGGTTTTCCGATCGGCTGCTTGATTAGCCTTTGTTAACAGAAACACCCGAACACATGAGCCTTTTCCTCATGGTTGGGACTGCTGGGGTTGGGGGGTTCTCAGGTAAAATTAATCAGGGATATAGCAAGAACATCAGAAAACTCATGTTCTGCTCCTAATGTTCATCTCAGGTGAGCTCTCACTTTGAGCTCTGCTGGGTGCCTGCAGATGCTCTCCGCTTTTTCCATGTGGTGTTTAGCAGTTCATCAGCCGTCATGTCTAGCTGTGTGTTTGTGCCTACTATAGGGACTGACACCTTGTCTGAGGCCCGCAGATTTTTCATAGGGAAAGTCATCCCCAGCTACTCATGGGTGAGAAAAATAACGGTACAAGAGGACATTTGGCTGGAGCAGGGACAAACTACGGAAATATTACGCTCCATTCCTCGGTATTGGGAAGGATTCTGGATGCAGCAGAGATGGGCTCTTGCAACAGCAAGCTACACAAGGGCAGCCAGCAGAATCCATTTACGAAGAGCAGGTCATCCTCAGCAAATATGATTAACTCCTTGGAGCGGAGGTGACGATGAGAGCTGACAAGGCTGAAGTAGCAGACATAATTGACTTGGACTTCCACAAGGCTTCTTTTTTTTTTTTCATACAATGCTGCATCAAAGACTTAGGGTTAATAAGTCTGGTGTGGATAGCGAAATTCTCAATTGGCTACAGAAAAAAAATGACTCGGTAACTGAGGCTAGACAAGTTGGAAAGGGTGATAAATGGATACAGATGGGGTGACGGTGAGAGGTGAGAAGTGGAGTAGCGCAGGGAGCAGGGGGGCTCCTTCATGCCTCAGTGACCCACAATGGGGGCACGCGAAGTGAAGTGAAGTGTTGTTGGAGGACACACAGCTGCGAGGGAGGGAGCGGGAGGCCACATTGCAGGGGACAGCGCTAAAAACGAATAGGTGACCTGACAAGCATCCCTGCGCAATGGAAATTGTAGGAAACCCAAGAACAGCTCAAAGTATCAGGAGGTGGGGAAGGAATAGGAGGACTTGTTTACTTTCTGCAGAATGATGATTAAGAATAGATGTGATGTGAAAGCAGAAGAATTCCCCACAGGTAGAGGTGAATACAGATTCTTCGGGGAAGGAAGAAACTCTAATTGTGACAGTATTACACTGTCACAAATGTAATATATATTATATTATACATATTCTGGACTATAGCACTGCAGTCTATGAATGACAAACCCAATTTCTTTCAAAATTTATTCCTGTTACTCTAAGAAAAACTTATCCACAAATACCCCATTGTGTCAGTTAACTGACCAGCGTTTTATTCTGCCTACCCACTACATAGCCTTCACCAGTTCAGTAGATGAGAATTTTAATATATTTTAATATAATTTTAAATGATTTTATCCTTGTATTCAGTCCTTTGGCATTAAGAAAGCATTATCTCCATTTTACAGAGATCAACAAGTGTAAAGATAATAAATCTAGTTATCAGCTGCCGTGATTCTATCAGAAATCATGCAGTACTTGGACGTTTTCCTTTCCATTTATGACAATCATCAAGGACATTTTATGATAATCAAATATCTTTTATTCTTTAAGTCTATCTGTAAACCTCACAATCAGAACTCTGAAGAACACTTCAAAACAGCCAAGTGAACATAGCTACCTTATAGTCTTTGCTTTTCTTTATATACTTTGTTTTACTGTGCAAACAGAAGGTTGCTTCTGTGAATGTTTGTAGAAAGCAAGTATCACTGAAGCAAACACGTGGCCTCTCTTCAATAAATGCTTTTTGCAATATTTGCCCAGCTGTAGTGATTTTTCAACCAGCATTTGGAAAAGTGACCTCTGATTCGACCTTAAGAGACAAGTTCTCAAACCACAGGCTGCAGCAAACTCTGCTTCTCAGCAGATGAAGCTGAGCTGACCCACACTGGAGTTACAGACTTTACAGTGAGGAGCCTCCTCTGAGGCACTGAGCACAATAGCAAAATCTGAGACTTTTAAAAACGCAGACATTTAATCCTGGTTTCAGTCAACAGCAAGGCTCATGATAACTTCAACAAGGGCAAAAGCAAAGCATATTTGGGCATTGCCAGAATTATTTGGACTGGTAGAGGAGATTTTCCAAAGCACCAAGAGCTGTCCGAGTTATCCCACCCACTGTGTCAATGGCAAAACTCCCACCAGCTCCAGCAGAATAGAGTTGGGTTGGAACTGAACACTCTTGAAATACTTCCTAAGGGTTTATAGAATATAACACATCTGAAATACAGTGAATTCCCTGACCCAAGAGCTCAGAATATAAGTGAAAATAAAAGCAACAAATGGAACAACATTCCTATTAAAGTCCAAAGTGGAATAGATTGAGAGTGATAGTAGTGAGGACTGCATTAATATGCATAAAGCTATGAGCACATTATATTGCTGCAAACCTCTGCCTGGTTGTATATAGCACTATTAAAACACACAGTTCTAAGCAAACAGTTCTTAAAACAGGAAAAAAATTCAAGTTCAGCAAAGACCTTGAAGCCTGTATTGACTACTTAGCATGCCTGGGAAGGGAACACAAGCACCTGGTTTGGCAGCTTGCTTGGCTGGTGTCACAGCACCAAACCGTGATGTCTTCTGTGCCATTCCTTGCTGTGAGCTGAGATGAGATCAGGTGGGTAAAAGAAATAATCACAGTGCATTCCTCAGGCTTGTTTTCCTTAAAAGCAGAAGCCATTTCACCTATGTCATGTCTAAGTCGTAATTACTCTCTGTCTATTCCAGAGCTGTGCATTTAAGTTCTCGTTCTGCTCTTTTTGCAACAGTCTCCTGTTTGTGATCACTGTTATTTAAAGAGAAAGAAAGAGGATATTTTTTCTTTTCTTTAGCTGCACATATAGAGATAAAAGATATTTCTTCCTTTTTTATTTTTTTAATGCTTTCTATGTTAAAAGGCCCTCTGAACTCTTATTTTATGGACACACAAAAAGCATAATTTTCTTTGTGTAACTTGACACATCCCAGTGGCAGCACAGCGCTGAATTATTTGATGAGACAGTGTTGTGGCTCACACGCACGATGGCTCCTGAGAAAATTACACTCTCCCAGGCTTCAGTGAGGATCTCTTTGATGACGAAAGGGTTATTATGGGTATAATGCAGACACTCAGGTCAGGTTTGCACTAATTTCAGGGGAAGTTTCCTTTATCATATCATCTTGGCTGCTTGGGCAGTATATATGCAAAGGTAACTTCCAGTCCAAGAAGCAAAAACTGAATTTAGCAATTCATTTGAAGCACTTGCTTAGCTTTAGCCATAAGGGTATCTTAACCGGAGCCTTCATGTTCTTAATGCTAAGAATGGGCTTTTTCAGTTTTAATAACTTCAATTAACCAATTTTAAAAAAAGATAGGGATATATTCATAAATCTACAAGAAATATACTCTTTCTCTTCCTCTGTCAGAACAGTAGCCTTCATTAACTCAGCACTCTGGAGCCTGGCTAACTAGGGCAAGACTTGCAGTAACTAGTATAGCAAGTTGAATTATTCATTATAAACTTTTTCCTACTGAAGAATGCAATTTTTTTTCCTACCCAGAGATTTTATATGAACATGTCATGATCATATTTTGTAAATAACTTCTTCGTTTTTGAGTATTTCTCCAGTAAGGAAATGGTGCAAACAAACTGTGCAGTGTTGGTTGTGGTATGATCACAGCAGGATGCTGCTCAAGAACTGTCCACTGAACTGTGTGACTTGTCACTGAAGTTATATGATCTCTTTATCAGATTAACTAAACAAAACACGAAACAAAGACTTTTTTAATGCCAGGAGTTCCTCTTATTGTCATGCAAAAGTAAGACTTCTTCTCCAGATTTTCTTAAGTCATTCAAAAATGTTCTTTTTTATCACCAATATTTCACCTGTTTCTACCTCTAATGGCACAGTATTCCTTTGGTCTTAACAGCCCATTCCTAGCAAAACTAAGACTCGCTACCAGGTTTAATAAGGCTCCCAATGGGAAGAAATTGAGATCAACAAGGGATGTCTCTGTGCTTATTATCATGCTGAACCTAAATGGTGTCATTCCTCAGAATTCATTAGTTTAACAACATTCCCAGAGTATACTTGACAAGTTGTAAATGTACCCTTTTGATTAAATTACTTAAACGTTATAGATTTTCTTTTCTTTGTGTATATTTTACTGAAATCTCACTGGAGGTACCCATTGCCCTGAAAATTTATTCTTTATTGGAATTAACACAAGAAGCTCTGGGAGTATTCTTAGCAATACACTTTTGATTAACAGAAGATATTTTGAATGCTGTTAACAGCAAATTTTTATGTGCAGGATCTTTTCTTGTAGAGAGTCCTGCTCTTAAATTGCTTCTTTCTCTAGGAGACTCTAATACATCAGAACAGAGAATATTCATGCCAAATCTACTGGCCTACCGCAGAGCACAAAGCCTAGCTCTCAGCACCAGGGAACTTCCAACAGACAACTTGAGAATAGGAAAACTCTCTTCTTCTCCCATCCTGCTACATTCATGATAAAGAGGGAGAAAATCACCCATAGGAAGATCCTGCCTGTTATAAGCATGGATTTACTGGTGGTCTTGGTGAAGCTAAAAGACCTTAGCACTGGATGGTGTCTACTCTTTCCTTTACAAAGAAAAGAGTCATGGCTTTGTGTCCATCCATAGGTCCTTCTGGAAAGATGAATTATCAAAGAAAAGCCATAGGGCATATAATAGATTCCAGCTGTATTTTGAGTAAAGGCATTTCTTAGGAAAGGCATTGACCTGTGCAAGAAATCCAAAGGTGTCTGTTAAACTCATTGAAGCTTGACACCCACAAGAAACATCGCACGAAGATAATGGTGAACTCTTGGCAAACAAGGATTTCTGTGAGCCAGCATGTCATTATTTGTAATTCATAGGTTTGGCAGAGTGACCTAGGATTTTTTCTGTGTCTATCTTTAAGAGCCCAAATTAGACCTCACATTTAAAAGAGCCTTTTTTTTTTTTTTTTTCTGATCTATTTTTAACTTTGATATTATGGTCACTAAGGGAAATCTCCAAAGATATTTCAGTGGTTGAGATATGCCTTGAGTTTGAGACATCTAGAAATACCTAGTATATTCTCTCCTGTCATTCTGGGAGAATCATTTCCTTCTGGCTATCTGCACAATACTGCAAAACAGCACAGATCTTTCGTAACAGTAACGTTCAGTGAATCTCTCTCTTAGTCACCTTTCCATTCAAAAGTTGGGTATTTGTTTTCCTCTCCAATGCTCTGCCTATGCAGCAAATTAATCCTGGCCATACAAAATGATGCCTCATAGAGCAATATAAAATAAACAATTTGCTATGTGAATTATTTTCGAATTTTGTTCCAACAAGAGCAGAAGCACAGGCAATATGAAGACAGCTTAGGTGAAGAGAGAGCTCATTTGTCATGAAATCACTGCATGCGAACCTGCTGGCACCCCTCAACCAGAGAGATTGGGAGATTATAAGAAATTATGGGAAATGAAGATGAATATGCATGCTCATTTGCTTTGACAGTATGTAGATGAGCAATAAAAAAGGGACTAAACCAGCAAGGTGGGGTTAGGCTAAATCATGCTTTGTTTGAATGCTGAAAGAATCAATCTTTCCCACCATATTTGATAGGTGAATGTGAACTACATAAATTGTTACTAGCTCTCTTGTGAGGTGGCAACAAAAATAAATGTTTCACAAGGATAAAATTAATTTTAAAAAGTCTTTGTAGCTTAAGAAGAGAAGAAAAACATGAGCTTTCACCCAGAGGCCCCATTTTATGGAGAATTTCAGAGGGATGGAGTATGGGGAGGGCTTTATATGTATAACCACCTACAGAGACATCCCCTGGTGACATATTTCAAGGCAACATGAGCCAAGTGATCAGATCATGGAATTAATTAAAGGAAAAGACCTAGCTAGTGCCTTCTGCGAGGCTGGAACCAGGCTGCAGGACTTTGTCCTCTGCCATCTGCAAATTTCATGCTGTGGCACTCATCTAGAAGTAAAGTTTCAAAGTGATGAGTCAAAGTGACAGTTGTCAACTGAACACCCGTACTGCCAGGTGGGGAACTGAGTGCCTGGACAAAGGTGCCAGGTAGATGCATTTTCTTTGTCATTCGTTAAGCTGTGTTCTTGGCTAGCTAGATCAGTGCTGCATTTTTTTTCCCCGCTGGCCTTATTTCATACCTGACATTTGTAAAGATAGAAGTGTGTCCCATAAATGCACTAAAATCGAAGGTACTCTGCGATATCTGAAATTCTAAGGGAGAGACAAAGGCAGTGCCCACTCGTTCTCACTGAAACCTCCAGCCATTTGAAACCATTTGATCTCCAAAGTGTGTGGTGAAGATCACTGACATTAGCACAAAGCACTTCCAAGTAAGGCTGGGGCTAATTGGGTCAGTCATTATGGAAAGTTATACGTTACGAGATAAAGCAGACCTTCCCTGAAGTTCTTGCTGTATAAGTGGGCAAAGTAGAAACAGACTGAATAAACATCTGCATAGAGTTAAACCATAGCTGCCCATGCTTGTGGAAGAGCCAAGAGCAGTAACTCCATCTCCAGGGCAAGCATCTGTTGTCAACTCGCTTTGCAATCATCCTCTTGCGACAGCAAAGCCTGTAATGGGACTTTTTGGACTTGCTTCCCCCAAACTTTATTCTTTAGTTTCTATTTTCTGTAAGATCATAGAAATCTCCATCAAACTCTCCATCTGGGATGCACACTAGGTGTTACTAGTCTGGTGAAATGGTCAATGGACAGGACAAAATGCCACTATTTTAAAAGACTGCTCCTGTGCAGCTTCACTGCAAACATAATACTCTTGTTACCACACAAGTAAAACTGACAAAGCCACTTATCCTTCCTTCAGACACAAATGGACATTTTGAAGTAAAACCCACTAAAAAACTTGGCTATAGTGCATTAAAATAGGCAAGGGCAAGAACTTTCACGTCATAGCTGCTTCTCTCCAAAGAGCATCAAAGGGCTTCACAAACCAAGTTCTCCATCTGAAAGCACTTCCTCAACTGAGCCGTCCCACTGGACTCTGGAGTCGGTGCCTCTCCTTTCATGAGCAAGGTTGGTTCGTCAAGACCTAACAACCAAGCCCAGGAGACTGTAGACCTGCCGCCCAGCGTCTCCCTTGGATTTCATTACGCCTGTCAGCGCCAAGACAAAGGGAATGCCCCATTACACATGGATAAACTGAGTCATGGGGCTTTTAAAGTGACTTGCCCAGATACTTGAAGCATTGGCTAAATCTCACACACCTCATCCCGGCAATTAGCCTCCTCGCAGTGAGCCGCTCTGATGAAATGACTACAAAGAGCAGGATTTCAGGATGTGGCACTGAGTAAGTGATTGAGCACACAGGGCACATTGTGACTGCCCTGCAGATTAGATCTACTTAAACTGGCTTGAAAATGAGCTAGCTCAGATATTAGCAGCAAATCAGTCCGTTTTATCTGCCAGGCTGCCGGTGCTGAGCTAACACAGACTGCCTGGATGTCCGTATTTCTCCTCTAACCACCAAGCTCGCTGCTGCCCGCTACAAACGAGTTTCTATCTCCAGCAGATGCAGTCTGGTAGCGCCGGGAGGGCAGGAGGAGCCCTGGCCTGGACAGACCCATGTGCAGCTCCAAGTCCTGCAGTGAGGAGGCCCCTGACAGATCCTGGCCTCTCGGCTCCGCACACTGCCTTTGCTGGCCAGGAATCGGGATCGCGGGGCAGACCCGGGTGCTCCTGCTTGGGACGGCTGCCCCTGCAGCGCAGAACTCATCAGTGCACTTAAAATCCAAATCTAGTTAATGTAATTACTGCTGGGAGAGGGCAATCTCTTGCTGCGGAGCCCCATTAAGCACCGGCTTCGCCTTCCCCTGCCCTGGGCACGGTGTGTGCTCGGTGCTGGGGGGCTGCGCTGCCGCTCAGACCTCCTTCGTGATGCCCGTGCTGAGGAACCGGCTCCCACCTGCAGCACCCAAGAAGAGCTGCACATCTGAGCTGGAGCTATTGCATAAAGACAAAGGATTTCCCATAGGATTTTAAAAACAAATCATATGTAATTTAGATCAGTTAATTGGCTCCCTATAATGCAAGTCCTGGAGCAGCCCTTGGGAGTGAAAGTGATATACTCTTCTTGCTGTACTAAGCAGGAGCATTTTCTTCTTATTTCTTTCTAGGTCCAAAGATTTCCTGGCATCCACATAAAGGTTAAATCTCGCCTGAAAGCACATGCCTCTCCTCTTTGAGTTTGATTAACTATGGCTGAAATGACTGTGAACTAGGAGTTCTGAAGACTGGAGCGGTATCAGACAGACAGACAAGCGGGAGGAGAAATGAGTCTTTTTAAGTTTCTGAAGCAGTTCTGAATGAGGTCTAAATTGCACCAAATAATGTGCTTAAATAAACTGCTAGCAAAGGAAACAGCTGTCAGAATATTATACTTCTCTGGATCCAACTATATACCCTACAGTTACGGAACAGAAAATTGCGAAATGAAGATTTAAAGTGACAAGATCTGCGTGTGGCAGCAACAGCAGGTAAAACACAAGAGCCACTTAAGCTGTTTTAAATTTAACTGTCCAATGCATTGAGTATTGAGATTTTTCAGTAGCAGCCTCATGAGCTTTCCTTTCTATGCTATATTAGTATAGCTAGTTTCAGACTACATTTAATAGTTTAAAGCAATATTTTTAAATAGTATTTCCTGCTCTTCCAGAGCCTGGCATAGAAACTAATAAATTTCTTTTATATCTTGTATCTTTTAGATGTTGTTTTAAAGCTTCTTATTTTGATAGTAAATCTAAACCCCCCCTGCCCAATTCCTTCACCACACACAGCTTCGAGTCAAAGAAGCTCTATTGCCCATGAGTGTCAGCGAGAGACATGCTTTCAAATTTATATCACAGCCAGGATAACTCTTCTGCAGATATTCCTGTACCGATGGCTTGACATAATAGACTCTTAAGTAATGTGGCATCTTCAAGTGGGCATCAATTGCCTCCTAACATTTTGCATCAGGGCTGTGCTGTGCAGGGCAGATAGGCAGGTTAAAGATTTCTAACTCTTTTCTGGAAAGGTGACGTTGAGCAGTATATCACTGCACTGTTTTCTTTTGCACATCATCCTTGCTGCTGTGAAAGCACTTTACAAGCAAGAATGTGACACAAGTCATTTGCAAGACAGCTTTTTATCCCCCTGTGATGCCCTGGGAAGCTGAGACCTGACATATAGCTAAACAATCTCCTCACTTCCCAGCGCAGCCAGGAATAAAGTTTGAGGGTGCAGTCCTGGCATTTGCAATTTGCAATCAAGTGCAAATTTTCTTTTGACCTTGGAGAAGAAGACGAGAAGGATTTCACTCTTTGGAGTTTCAGACACGCCAATCAATCTTAGGCACCTACCCAAAGTGCCTGCCTATATTAGCAGTACAATCAGTTAAGGGTCCCTGCATATTCTCTGTGTGTCTCAGTTATGAGCCCCATGTCAGGTGGCCCACAGCTGAACTTGAATCTCCAGTTTGATCATTGCAGCCTCCCAAGGCTTCCTGCCTCTCTCATAAAACTGGGGAAACACTTTGTTAGCACTACACAAATTAATTCAAAATGAACTCATCAAAGAAACGCAAATATAACAGTGTAAATGTTCTAAAACCTTCAATAGAGCTGGGGCTCATGACTTTTTGGGTACAGCGATATGGGTCTGTGAAAGCATGAGCTCCACTTGCACAGTGGTGGGCCTAGAAGGATGAAAAAAGAGTTCATATTCTTAATAAGCTAAGAACGTGAGGCAGCCTGCTCAGTCAGACTCCGAGATGAAAACATTTAAGCTGATCCATCCCTATGGTATCGTGGTAGCTGTATTTTTGGAAACTCTGCTCCTTTACATTTCTATTTTCTCATGGCTCTGCCTCTGGACCTCATTAATCTCCATAGTATTTGCAAGTGAACAATTGCCCTAATTCTATCTGGCTGGAGTACAAAAAAAAAAAAAAAAAGACTTTTTAAAAAAGTTTGCTTTTTCATTCTTCTTCCCTTTCTCTTCTTACTCTGGAAATTCCTGGCAATTTAACACTTAGCTACTTGTTAATGATATTTCCAGAGTTAAGTTGGTTGGTACATCTTGAGAAATGGGATGATTAATAGCTGGGCATATGGGAGTGTTCTGCAGGCCAAGCTGCTACTGTTGCGTTGACCTTGTTTCACAGAGGATGATCTTTCCTAACACTATAGAATTGAAATTAGAATCCAAAGGTGTGGAGCTAGACCTTTCTCCTCCCTGCCCCCAAGTTCTTCTATATTTGATGGACTGGCTCGTTCTGTTTAACAACGAATGTACAAAAAGCTTTCCTCCTAGGAGTCAAAAATAAGGCATATAGCTGGAGCTGCCAGTGGATGGAAATTAGAAACGAAGGGACGGTGACAGAAGAGTCTTTTTTTTTTTTTTTTTTTTGTGATAGACAACCAGTCACTCATCCTTTACAGAAGCCATAAGGCCACTGCTAGAGGTATGGGGCAATCTAAAGTTGGGTAAACGCAGGAGTAAAATGTTGCTTGAGTTACTTTGGGGAGGGTTCAGAAAGCAGTGGAGAAGAAAGGGATTTTCTGATTGGAACACCTTTGTATGGATCCCAAAATTCAGCTCTCCAGAAATAAAAAATATCAGCTCTCAATCCCAAGAAAAAGGGCCTATCTCTGTCCAGTTCTGCAAGGCAGCAGTGCCCACATGCTGCATTTGTAACTCGGTGTTATAACTCATGGGAGTCTTACCTTGCTTCTACAGCTAACTCCTATTTGGAGCACTGATCATATTCGCACTCATCTTATTGTCCCTAAACTGTCATAGTTCTGTGAAACAAAATCCTAGAACTAGTTTATACTTTTTTTTTTTTTTTTTTTTTTTTTTTTGGTTTATAGGAAAGAAAAAAGTTTTTTATGTTGAAGATTGAAGCATGCACGTGCACAGCTCGCAGGTACTGTTGCCTAAACACAGCCTGGCTCCACTGTCTTACGAAGTTAATACTGACAAAGAGGCAGGTAATTAAGAGTAAATCTGTGAGTGAGAAGGCAGCATTCCTGCAGGCTCGTGTTGCCAGCTGAATCCCCATGCGCACACAGGGGGGTTAAGCCTGGTCCTGCTGTCTCCAGAGCTCGTACGGCATCAGTCCCGGCGCGGCTTGCTGCTTCTCTGCGAGGTCCAACGCTCCCGACAGCTCCCAGGTTCTTCTGCCAGCAGCTCGGAGCTCGCAAGGGGCTTTTTTGGAAAGGGAAGATTTTTAAAAGTGATAAATGTAAGATGCGGCTTTTCTGAAGGGCTGATGTATGGGACGCTTTTCTAATTTTTTCAAGCTTACATTAATCCTTATTAACGCTATTAGCATAATGTATGAGCTGGGAGAAGAGCATGCAAGGAATACCGTTTGTTTTCTCATGCAACAACCAGTCCCCCATTCCTATAAATCAGGCAGGAAAAAGCTCCCATGGATTTTAAAGGCATGAGTGGGCACATTTCCACTCAAGACCACAGACTCCTCCGGTAGCTTGGAATAAGCCAAGTCAATGGCTTCTTTTCTGAAGGTGGCAGCAGAGAAACCAACTCAAGTTTCCCCTTTGCCCCGTTCTTTGCCCAGCAATTAAACTTGCCCTCAAGTTAACTAGCTAGGCTCAAGTTTTATGTAAATCTGAGACATGCAGTGGCCCAGGAATGCATAGTGTGCTGCATGCTGCTCCTGGGACACCAGGAGAGCTGCCTGCTCCTCATCTGCTCTATGTGCAGAATCAGGGCTTTGGGGATAATCTGTTTTCCTCCTTTCTGGAAGCTACAAGGGAGGGAAACGCACTGGGAAAGGGGGTATTGCAGTGGTTTTCACGGTTAGGTCCCGGTTTAGTCCTCCACAGGTTGCAAACTGTTTAAGCCTGCATTTCCCCGTCAGCAAAGCGCTTCAGCATGTGCACAGCACTGGCTCAGCTGCTGAGCAGTGCTGACCGCGGGACTCAGGCAACTCAGGCAGGTGCCGTTCCACACTGGGATCGAGCCAGCAGCTCTATTAAAAACCTTCTCCATGCGAGTGAGCTGAAAGATCTTAGGAGAAGAAACCGCCTTGCTTTGGGTGAGGATGCACATCATCAGAGACTGCATCGCATGCATCAGGGAAAAAGGAGCCATTGCCCCTGGACAATCTGTAAATATTTTACCAAAACCTGAGCCGTGTCCTGTGCGTGGGTCTGCGTGTTCAGCAGCTTGTAGAGCTGGCAGGAACCTGCGCTGTGCCGTGTCCAGAGAGCCAGAGAGCTGCAGTGCCGTAGAAAAGCAGTTACTGAGCACTTTGTGAGGTTCCTCGGCTTCTTTTGCTAGACAAAAATGGTAATCTCCCTCTCTATCTTGCAAATTCAAATGCACATTGGTATAAACTTGGAAAATACTATGTTAAATGGATTTATTTCAACTTCATCCATTTCTTAGCAGTGTAATGAATTGTTGATGGGTACTAGGAAAAAGAAAAAGAAGCAGAATAGTATTTCAGCAGAGGCAGTTGTTCAAAAAATAGTTTTCCATGCCATCAGATTCTGAGCTTTGAAAATATTTTCCTATTCAAAACTAGGACAACAATATAAAAACAAGTTTCTTCAAGTGCTTTTACAAACTGAAGTCTCCTCATATGCAGGGTCTGGCCAATGAATACATTAATTTTTCTGTTAAAAATTAAAGCCAGTTTTAAAAATTCAAAGAATCATTTCAGTACAAAAGTCAAACCCTTTTCACTGAAAAGCAAAAAAGGAAGTTTTGATACTTAAAGCAAATCTTTGTAAAAAAAACAACTAAAAATTAAAATTGAAGATTTGAATTCATCCTTTCACTCAGCCAAGTTTGATTTCAGGGAATCAACATCTTCACTGGAAAATATATAACAACAAATCTCAACTGTGTCTAACACAACAAAACATCATCTCTGACTCCATCTTCAAGGGCGGGCCCATTAAAAGATGGGAAGAGCAACAACGTACCAAACCATCCCACTTCTAGGGGAAGAAAAACAAGCAGCAGTGCTGATTCCTAAAGCCTCCACTGATTCCAACATGTACCAGAATTTGGGGTGGGACAGGACTAGATCTTCCCCACAATGACCCAATAAATCACAGAGTCACAGAACGGTTGAGGTTGGAAGGGGCCTCTAGGGATCATCCAGTCCAACCCCTGCTCCAGCAGGGACACCCAGAGCAGGGGGCACAGGGTGGCATCCAGGCAGGTTTGAAGATCTCCAGAGAAGGAGCCTCCACAGCCTCTCTGGGCAGCCTGTGCCAGGGCTCGGGCACCCTCACAGCAAAGAAATTCTTCCTCAACCCTTCCTTAGGTAAAACCTAATAAATGCACTGACGGCAGTGTTAGACTTCTGCTAATGCTACTGCACTTGCTGTTCCAGAAGTCGTGCAGTTACGGGCCATTGGGGACCCATGTAGACAAGACTGAAATATGACACACGCACGCTGAAGTACAGAAATGATGGAACATAGTGAAACTCTGAGGCCTGGTCTTGTGTTCAGTCCTGGACAAAGCCACCCTGACGTCAGTGCTCACCAAGCACCAAATGCCCCAAAACCCACAAGTGTGTAGGATTGAGACATCCGTTCGCCTGCATTTAGACCGGATGTCTCTATACTGACAGAAGACCATTTTCTTGACAATATTGGTCATAATCTGCCTTTCACTGGGTCCAATGCTTTGTACTGGCTTTAGGACTGCAGCTGTGGCCTCCTTGTAGCCAGTGCAAACACAGCCCATTTTATTAGTTCAGTGTCTATATCTCACCAGGAACTTGCTCACACCGTCCCTGCCATGAGCCTCATGGGTTGGAAGCCTCTTTACAAACACACCAAAATAAAGGAAAAAACAAAAGAAATATCAACAACAAAAACAAAAAAGCATGAAAATGACTCTCCCAATATGCTTGATCATCTGCAAATGATTCCTCTTCTCTTCTCTTCTCTTCTCTTCTCTTCTCTTCTCTTCTCTTCTCTTCTCTTCTCTTCTCTTCTCTTCTCT